>JADLZN010002412.1:0-20658 GCA_018155175.1 Sinocyclocheilus anophthalmus | reverse complement strand
TCAAAAGCTTTTCTGAAGTCAAGAAAGCATGAAAAGATTTTTCTTTTATTTAGTTTGGTTTCTTTGTCAATTAGGGTATGTAGAGTGTATATATGGTCTGATGTGCGGTATTTTGGTTGGAAGCCGATTTGACATTTACTCAGGACATTTCTGTCAGTAAGGTAATGGAGGAGTCTGCTGTTTAGGATGTTACAGAAGAGTTAACCTAAGTTGCTGTTCACACATATTCCCCGATAGTTATTAGGGTCGAATTTGTCTCCGCTTTTATGAATTGGGGTGATGAGGCCTTGGCTCCAGGTTCTGGGAAATACACCTGCACTAAGGATGATATTAAACAGTTTAAGAATGGCCAGCTTGGATGTTTGGTCTGTGCATTTAATCATTTCGTTCAGAATGCCATCAATACCACATGCTTTTTGGGATTTAAGTGTTTGTATATTATCGCACAGTTCAGCTAGTGTAACAGGATAATCTATGGTGTTCTGGTACTCTTTAATGGTTGCCTCTAGAACACATAGTCTATTGTATAGTGAGTTTTGTTCATGGTTTTTGTTTATATTGCTGAAGGCTGACGTGTTAGAGAAGTGGTTTATGTCCACATATCTGGCTTTCTTGGCTATGCGGTAACCTATTAATTGGTTAGAGGGTTTTAGTGGTTTTGTTCCTTCTTAGTGTTACCAGTAGAAACGAGTATTGTATTGTAATATGAGATTTGTTCTAAATTAGCGTTAGCTGATTTTGTATATGGTGTTTCTTTTTTTGTTTTTAGGATGTTTCTTATTAGGGTTAAGGGTCTATGTGCGTTGAGTTTTGGCGCTGTGGTTTAACATTGTCGCATCTCTGTGTTCTGATTTGATAAGGTGCTTACGTGCTTTTCTCTAAGGTTTTTGCATCGTTGTCATACATATTTTTTTTGTGACCGTGTTTTTCTAGGTTTATGATATGTTTTGCTGTCATTGCAATTATTGTTGTCGTTTCATCCTGTATATTGGCCTATTGCATTTTTTTCTTTATGTATCTCCCCATTGTTTTGAGTCGTCTGTGCTTTTTTTTTTTTCTTTTTTTTCTATTTTTTAAGTGCCCTTTCATTGACCCCATGACAACAGGGTCTAGTGTAGGAATGGTGTAGCTAGGAAATGATTTAATAGGTTTTGTATTTTTGGTTCACAAATTACGGTTTGATATGTATCTTCACTATTTTGTTTCCATCAGTATGTGTGTTTCCGTACAGGGGCTTGTCAAGGATCGGAGGGAGTTTGTTTGTTGATTGCCAATTGTGAGGTTAGTTCTGGTTCCTTAGGTTTTTTTATTGATCTGTTTAGATAGTTAGGTTGCTGGATTGATGTTTACTTGTTGGTTTGGGAGATCTCAAGTGGGGTTCGTTGGCTTTCTTTGTTTTGTTATGTACCGTACGAATCTCCTCGCAGTCTGCCGTTGACTATGTACAGACCCAGTGCACGACACAGCTGTAGAAGGTGTGCTCCATTTTTGTTTGTTGTTTTATCATGGTTGAGTCTTGGGGTTTGTGTGGGTGGGGAAAGGATGTCACCTCCTGGTATGTGTTTGTCTCCCTGGGAATGAAGTGTGTCCAGTTCTTCACCTGTTCTTGCATTTAAGTCTCCACAGATCAGTATGTTGCCCTGTGACTGGAAGTAGTTGATCTCTCCTTCTAAGGTGGGGAAACTGTCTTCGTTGAAGTAGGGAGACTCTTTTGGAGGAATGTAAGTTGCACACAGGAAGATGTTCTTCTCCGTTGAGGTGATGGCCCTGTTGATTTCTATCCATGTATAAAATTGGCCTGTTTTAACAATATTAATAGAGTGGGCTAAACTGGACTTATACCAGATAAGCATTCCTCCTGAGTCTCTTCCCTGAGCCACTCCAGGCAGTTTGGTGGATGGGATGATGAGTTCTCTGTAGCCTGTAGGGCAACCAGTGGGTCCATCTCTTCTGCTCCATGTCTCCTGCAGGATGATTATGTCCGAGTTTTTGATTTTTGTGGTGAAGTCTGTGTTTTTGCTTTTTAGTCCGAAAGCAGATGACTTAAGGCCTTGAATATTCCAGCATGATATGATAAATGCTTTGTTATCCATGGGATGTTACTTTTGTTGACAGGTTTTGTCCTAAGACAGTATGTGTGAGCAGATCAGTTTGAGCATCTGGTGAATGTCTTTCAGCTCAGTTGTTGGGACTTGTGCGGGTGCTGGTGTGGTATTTCTGCTCACTGTCTGGGCATAGCTGAGGTTGCCAGGGCTCTGCTGCCTGTGCTGGGTGGGGGGTGTAGGCAGGAGAGACTGTGCTCTGGTCTGTTGACTGTGGTTGGGGTAGAGAGTTGATCGCAGGCTTTGATCAGGTGCTGGACGGGGATGCTTTGTTTTTGAGGGGGGTCTTTGGCCTGCTTCTGGTGCTGTGCGGTTGTTTCCAGCTCTGGTAGGGTTCTGCCTAGCTCTGCTGCTTCTGGGAGTGTTGTGGATGCTACGGTTTAGTGCAACATCTTTTAGTGTCTTTGCAAAGGCAGGAACGGTTGCTCTGTACATGTGTACGTGGTCATAGAGGCATGTGAGGTCCAGGGAGGGGTGATGTGCCAGGTGTATGCGAGGTTGGGAGTGCACAGGCTCTGGAGAGGTTTGCATTCACCCACTGAATTGTATCTGGGTGGAAGTCCTTTCGTGACAGCAGTGTGGAGATGGTGATTTTTGCACTTGGAAAGGTGGTTGTGGCTTTTTGAACCACCCTCTGTAGTGCTGTCGCCACTCTTTCCTGTTGTGTTCTCAGGTCGTTTGTGCCAGTGTTAATTATTATGTGGCTTGGTGACCCAAGTTTGTCCACATCCAGCAGTTTGAGGGCGCTATGGGTGTTTGGGCACCAGAGATTGGCCCCTCTGTGTTTGGGGAAGTGCTTCTTCTCATCTATAAACTTCCCATTTGAGTCAAATAGGAGAACAATGTCTGGTTTTTGTGTGTGTTCCATGGGTGCTGAAGAAGTGTCTGATTCTGAGGCTGGCTGTGAGCTGGGTAGAGGGTTTGGTGAGGAAGGAAGGTTTTGGCTGGGCTCTGCCACTGTGTTCTGGAAGTTGTGGTCAGTGTGGGGGGTGTCCTCTGTGGGGGTGAGGTCTTTGTGATGGCTGTCTTTCTCCTCTTTCAGTTCTCTCATCTCTTCTCTCATGGCTGTTATCAGGGCCCAGTGGCTCTGTGTCTGCTGAGTGAGCTGGGAATCCAGTGTTGCTAGTTGGGCCTTTAGCCTTTCCATGGCGGCGCGTTCACACGCTGCGGCTTCTCTCTCTCCCGACAGAAAGGTGTTTTCGTGTTTTTTGTCTTGCGAGTCGCAGTGTTTTTGTATGTATTTGTCGCGTCTATTTGTTTCTAAGCGCGCATACAGTCGTGAGTTTTTGCTCGATGTCGGCAGAACCATATTTTTTTAATTAAACTCCGTGCACGCAGAAGAGCTGCGGGATCTCGGTCTGCGCCGGAGGCCCACACCATCACCGACCCCAACTGCTGCATCTCGCCCACAGCGGAGACGCCACAAGCGGCGCGAGAGGAAGCAGAAGAGGGGTAAGCGCGGAGGTACCCGGGCTAGGCTAGCGGCTAACCCACACAAACCGGCTATCCCCACCATCGTACTGGCCAACGTACTCTCTTTGGACAATAAACTGGACTACACCCGACTACTACACTCAACTCAGAGGACTGTAAGAGACTATTGTCTTTTTGTGTTCACGGAAACATGGCTCAACAAAAGCGTTCCGGACTGCGCTATTCATCTAGATCAGCTGACATGCTATCGAGCGGAAAGAGCTCGCATCGAGGGAGGTAAGACCCGCGGCGGAAGGCTTTGTGTTTACATCAATGATGCGTGGTGCCGCGATGCTGTTGTGGTCTGAAAACACTGCTCAACCCATGGTGGAGCTTTATGATATTATCGTGCCGGACGTCGCTATCACGAGGGAATATACAGCCATTCTGCTCGTTGCTGTATACATCCCTCCCAGCTCCAACAACAGCAACAGGAGCGAGGCACTAAATGAACTGTACCAGCACATCAGTGAGCAGCAGACAGCCCACTCTGATGCTTTTCTCATCTTGGCTGGGTATTTCAACCATGCAGACTTAAAGAGTGTGTTCCAAAAAATACACCAACACATAGACTTTCCAAAACGGGGAAACAACACTCTGGACTTTGCTTACACCACACAGAGAGGAGATTACAAGGCCCTCCCCCTCCCCCACCCCGGTGCCTCAGACCACATCACTGTCATGCTAATGCCTGCATCCAGACCGCTCGTTAAAGTCACCAAACCAGTTCTCAAACAAATACAAGTGTGGCCGGAAGGGTCGTCAGAGGCTCTTCAAGACCGTTTTAACACCACTGACTGGAATATGTTTAAGCAGGCTGCCACATACAATAACACAACAGACCTCCAGGAGTACACAGAGACCGTTACTGCCTACATCACCAAGTGCATTGACGATGTAACAGTCACAAAGACCATCACCGTCCAGGCCAACCAGAAGCCGTGGCTAACAGGAGAGGTCTACGGACTCCTGAAGACGCGGAACGCTACCTTCAGAGATGGAGATGAGGTGGGCTTGAAGACAGCTAGGGCCAACCTTTCCCGCGGCACCAGAGAGGCAAAAAGACAGTACTCCAGGAGGATAGCACATAGTTTCAGCGACAGCAGAGACACTCGGAACCTGTGGCAGGGGATACAGACCATTAAGGACTACAAGCCCCCACCACGCACCTATGACAGCACCATCTCCCTGCTGAACGAACTGAACACCTTCTTTGCTCGCTTTGAGACACAAAACAGCACCACTGCACAGAAGAATCCACCTCCTCCCAGCCACCAGGTGATGACGCTGTCCCTGGACAGCGTGAAGAGATCCCTCAGCAGGATCAACGCACGCAAAGCTCCGGGTCCTGACAACATTCCTGGGCGTGTACTGAGAGACCTGTGCAGTGGAACTCACCGATGTCTTCACAGACATTTTCAACATCTCGCTAAGTCAGGCTGTTGTCCCCACATGCTTCAAAGCTACCACCATCATTCCAGTCCCGAAGAAGTCGTCTCCATCCTGCTTCAATGACTACCGTCCAATTGCACTTACCCCCATCCTCATGAAGTGCTTTGAACGGCTAGTCATGCAACACATCAAGTCTGCCCTCCCCCCCCCCCTGGACCCCTTCCAGTTTGCATATCAGTCCAAACGCTCGACCGATGACGCCACCGCCACTACCCTCCACTCAGCACTCACACACCTGGACAAAAAAGACTCATACGTCAGAATGCTGTTCATAGACTTCAGTTCAGCATTCAACACAATCATCCCTCAACAGCTCATTCACAAACTGGGCCAGCTGGGGATAACACTTCGCTGTGCAACTGGCTGTTGGACTTCCTGACTGGAAGACCTCAGGCAGTACGGGTCGGCAGCAACACATCCAGCACCATCACACTGAACACTGGGGCCCCCCAAGGATGTGTGCTGAGCCCCCTCCTCTTCACTCTGCTGACCCACGACTGCACACCGTCACACAACTCCAACCTATTTATCAAGTTTGCAGATGACACGACTGTAGTGGGTCTCATTAGCAACAGAGATAAGACAAACTACAGGAGCGAGGTGAGCCGCCTGGCCGGGAGGTGCAGTGACAACAATCTCTCTCTGAATGGGGAGAAGACGAAGGAGATTGTTGTTGAATTCAGGAGAGTGCGCACTCAGCATGCCCCTCTGACCGTCAATGGTGTGACTGTGGAGAGGGTGAGCAGCACCAAGTTCCTGGGTGTGCACATCACAGAGGATCTCTCCTGGACTGACAACACCGCAGCACTGGCCAAGAAAGCACAGCAGCGTCTCTACTTCCTCCGCAAACTGAGAAGAGCCAGAGCCCCGGCCCCCATCATGTGCACCTTCTACAGAGGCACCATCGAGAGCATCCTGACCAGCTGCATCACTGTGTGGTACGGCGCCTGCAACGCGTCCTACCGCAAGACACTTCAACACATAGTGAAAGCAGCTGAGAAGATCGTTGGTGCCTCCCTCCCCTCCCTTCAGGACATTTACAACACCCGTCTCACACGCAAAGCCCTCTGCATTGCAGGTGATCCCACCCATCCGACACACAGCTTCTTCAGTCTGCTTCCATCAGGGAGGAGACTGCGGAGTCTACAGGCCAGGACCAGCAGACTGAAGGAAAGCTCCATCCATCAGGCTGTCAGGAAGCTGAAATCCCTCCCGACCTTGCCCCCCCTCCCCTCTTTTGCCCCACGCACCACTGAACTCTGACCCTCTGACGGACTCTCCCACTCCCCCCTCTCAAATTCACACACACTGTCACTTTAATCAGTCCGAATAAGCTCTTTTGCACTACAAATAAATTTTTTTTTTGCACTACAATCACTATATCTGCACTGTTTTACTTTTACTGGTTTGCAATCTATCTGCCATATGCCTTGTGCTTTATTTATATATTTTTACATTTTACCTTATTTGTATATTTGTATAGTTGTATTTTGTATTTAATCTGTACCTATCTGTATTTATGTTATCTGTATGCACCAAGGGTCTGAGAGTAACGCAATTTCAATTCTCTGTGTGTATGTGCTGTACATGTGGAAGAATTGACAATAAAGCAGACTTGACTTGACTTGGCAGTAGTCTGCTCAATTCAGCTGTAGTGAGTACAGTTCTCTCCTGAAATCGTCTTTCTCTTTGTGTTTGACTGGTGTTGTTGCTGGGCTGGTCTGTTCTTTGGGCAGCGAGGAAAGAGATAGTCATCTCTCTGAGCTGCACCAGTTCAATTTCCAGTGCTGTGAATTTCTCCCTCATGTCAGTACAATAGCAGTGTGGATAGGGGTCTTTGGTTTGTTCTGAGCTGGGAGGGTCTTTCTGTTCTACCTGCTTGTGTGGAGCTGGGGTTCTGTCTGGTTCCTCTGGGGTCGGGAGTTGCTCGCTGTTTTTGGGCTCCTGTTGTGCTCTTTCTTTGACTTTGGAGAAGTTCTGTTCAAATTGCCCATGAATGCTCTTCACCACAACTATCCCTGTTGTTTTGTATATGTTAGCATTAATAGTTGTTATGTCTTCCTCATTTTTTATTTTCAGCTGGAAACCTCCACAGATGCCCTTTCTTTCTGCATTGGGGAATTGTGAGATGATGGCCTTGTGCCATGTATGGGGCCTGTTGGTGTAGAAGATCAGGTTACTAATGCTGCCGTCTTTATGAAGGTCTGCAAATAAAGTCTCTGGGTTTTCTGTGAGCTTTTTGTTTTTGTAGACTTTTCGTGCTGTTTCATTGGAAACATCTTTTGGGTAGATTAGTGGGATAGCCGCCACACATTGTTCTCCAATGGGCCTGGTGTTATGGGCCATTAGCACCTGTTTGGGGGGTTGGGTATGAATGTTCTTTGCTATTGTTTTGGCCCGTCACATTTACACAAGTAGGTCGCGTGGTCAGGCAACAAGGTAGACCTTGATATATTCTGTAACACTGTTGTCTGTTTTGAGGAGTGAAACTTCTTTTTCTTTTTTGAAAAATAGTTTGTTGTAGAATACTTGGTGAAAGATTTTAGAAAAGGTATTTACTTTGGTCCCCTTGTAACAAATAGTCATCTGTAACAGATATTCCTTTTGGTTCTTTTGATGCTTTTGGTTTCTGGTGCAGGGTCTGTTGGGTCCTTAGTCAGTTGTTGTCCTTTTCCAGATATGTAGTTTCAAAATCTAGATTAATGTAAAGAATTTTAATCCAAGGTGTAGTGATGTCGATGGTTGTAAGTTTGTGTGTGTCTCCTCATAAAAATATCTAAGATAGTTAAAGTTAATCCAGTATTAAAAGGTGGTTTTGCAGGAGCGCTCAGTCTCTCTCTCCGCCTATCTCTCTCTCCTTTTATTGCTCTTATCTCTCTCGCGCTCTCTTGCTATCTCTCCTCTTGCCGCTCTCGATCTCATCTCTCTCTCGCTCGGCGCACAAACGCGATGCGCAAAACTCCGCATTTGAACAATCAATAGCAAATACTTAAACTAATAACAAAGTAGCTGATTCAGAAGCGCAAGATTGTCATAGCAAAGTCAGAATTGACCTTTCTAGGTTCACGAAACGGTCATAGCATAAAATGCATTGCTGTTCTGTTGTGCACATTTGGGCGGCATTATGCTAATAATATTTCCACATAGTGAGGTAGATATGTGGGGGCGGGTTAGAACGAGACGTTTTAGGTAGGCATGGCTGACTCTTAAACTTTTATAAAGAATATCTCTTCGGGTTTGAGACTTTAGTCTTTGCAACTGCAGGGATCTTATCTATGCACAATCAGCTTGTAACACTCCAAGAGAAAGAAAAACTTGAAATAGCCATATGACCCCTTTAAGGGTCAAGTTATCTGCATCTCCTGCGCTCCATCAAGCAACTCCCATAATATCTGTCACCAATCAAATTAAAGGGGTCATATGATGCATTTTAAAGATCATTATTTGTGTATTTGGTGTAAAGTGCGATGATTTCTGACAGGCAGTTCACTCTCCTGTGATGTGACCCTGTTACCTAACACACACACACAAGACACTTACTCTATCCACTGTGACAAAAAACTACGCATTTGAACAGTCAATGAGCACAATACCTTAAAACTAATAACAAAACCATATACAGTCGATGATTCAGAAGCGCAAGAGGTCATAGCAAGGGAATTTACCCTTTTTGTATTTATTTTTTAGAAATAGACTTTTGCACAGACAGAGTGTACTCTCTAGGTTAAAAAATACTGTCGTCCATAAAATGCGTTGCACGAATTCGAACATCTGGGTTGTGCTGCTCTGTTGCAAATAAATCTTAACCAATAATTCCTAAATGCATCTACTTCCGGAAAGCCAAATAAAATGCTTTTACTTTCGCCTAGAAACACACAGCGTCTACCTGACATGGCTGCATCAACACTACTGCTGTTCCTGAAACAACGCCTTCTTTCTTTGCGTGCACATTTGGGCGGCATCTTATGCTAATATTTACAAACAGTGACCGTAGACAGGGTGGGGGAGGGGTGTTAGAATGAGCCATTTTGGCAGGGTGTGGTGCTCTTAACTTTTATAAACAATACTCTTTGAATTGAGACTAGTCTTTGCCAAATTACAGAAACGTCTTTATGCACCAAGAGCTTGTGAACACTCCAAAGAGAAAGGAAAAACCTGAAATCGCATCATAGGGACCATTCAATATTGTATATCATGTGTGTAAGACTCCAATACAATTTAAAGTAAATGTTTATTAGCTATTAATTGATTCTAAATCTTTCAATTAGTAAAACTGGCTGTGTCTATTAGTATTATAGACAACACAACATTATTATATTATTTTCAAATAGATTTTTAAATTATTATTATTTAAAATTATTGTCCCTGAATCAGTAGGGTACTCTTGTAATAAAGTAGCAGTGGTTGGCACCAGTGTTGGGCAAGTTAGTCCGAAAATTTAATTAAATTACTGATTACCGATTACTCCTTTTAAAAGTAATCACGATACTGTTCTGATTACTTTATTTCAAAAGTAATGAGTTACATTACTAGTTGCGCTACTTTTTTCGTGACTACATCCATGAAATTTATGAAATCCCAGCATACACGCTTCTGATAAATATTTGTTATTAAAGCATCATCATTCACAAAACACTGTTATTTTTAACTAAAGCAAGTCGCTGCTGCGTACATGGTTTGGCATGGCAGAATGCCATCAAATAGCGCCGCTTTTATAATCTCTAAAAAGATGACATTAGTTCATCACAATCTCACAAAGCTCTGTTATAACACAATAAATATATGCATAATGAATCTACAATTCGTGTGTTTTAATGAGAGGATTCGTGAACACGCAAATTTCAGAACTGCACTCCTGACTGGCCTTGCCTTCCAAAAACAAAGTGCACAAGCAGCAAACACGGTTATAGCTAAATCGAAACTTGCTTACCCTGGGCTTGTAATAGTTTTTATTTTATAATCGTTTGCTTTTGTGCAATAGATGAATAACAATTTATTTGTTTCAGATATTTTATGTTTACATATTTCTATTTTGCGGGAGTCCCGTGAATCATTTTATTCTCCCGCATTCGAGTGTCTACCCGCCCGCGCCGCACTCTGTTGCGCCGGGTCTCGCGGGAGAGCAGGTCTCTAATCCACTGGCACTGGACTCGACAGTGCGTGTGCTACAACCTTTTTACAATCTACTGTGGATAAAAAAACACTTCATTCTGTTGGCAATGATGTAACGCGACGGTAACGTATAGAGACCTCGGCTTGCAACTATACTCTAATTACTATTTATTAAAATTATAATGCGTTAAATTACTCCATTACTAATATAGTAATCAAATTACAGTAACACGTTACTAAGTAATGCGTTACTGCCCAACACTGGTTGGGACAGATTTTAAGTATCAATTCTGCTTAAAAAGATGCGATCTAATCCTGTTTACATGAAATAAGCCTGCTCCAAGCAGGTTTAAGCTTATGGACCTGTTACTATGACAGCAAGTCCAGGATGAGCTACGAAGAACCAAATGAGCCAAGATCATGCCAAATCATCAACAATCAAATCCAGCTGAGTTAGAGATGTACGAAGAACAGGCCCCAGGTTTCCATAATTTAATCTACCCAGTCAGTTATTTGCTAAAGTATATAAACGTAATTCCGCCCCCAAACTCACACCATCGGTTGGTCAGTGCTGCTATATCTGTCACCTATATCACCCAAACAAACAGCACTCTTCACTGAGACAGTCTACAAATAGTTACTTTTCACATTAATAGAGAGTATTTTAATAAATGTTTAACATTGCACACTTCACTTTTAATTTTGAGCATTTTCACATGGAGATTAATGTCATTTCGTTTTGCCTCGTGTAATGTTTGCGTTGTGTAAGGCTTCAATGGTCATTTTTACCAACAGGCACTCTCAACAAAACAAGAGCTAAAAAGAAAGGTGTGACACATGACACGGCAAAACTTCCAGCCATTACAACTTTTGCCTCAGGTGTGATTTTTATTTTTATTTTTATTTTTATTAATCTGTCTATATATATTATTTAAACAAATGGTTCACCCAGATTGAAAATGCCATATTAAGATAAAATTTGTTCATTTTCAGAACACAAATGAAGATATTGTTAATATTCTTTCATCAGTTTTGTCCATCCATTGAAAGTCCACACAAGCAAAATGTTCAATCTTCAAAAAGCACATAAAGACATTGTAAAAGTAATCCATATGAATTAAGCAATTTAATCTAAGTCTCAGTTATGATGGTTTTAAATTTGGCCTTTCACATATAAACATTGATCAACCCACATAGAAAGTGCACATCAAATATTATAAACATAAGTGCAGTCGTGTGTGTGCATGATGCGCAAGAACAATCCTCATTGGTTTCTTTTTTATTTTTTTTTTTGTTCAAAGTATGCACAGTTGAGACTACTCAATAATATTGAACTTCATAAAAAAATAACTGGATTTGTGTTCGAAAAATTAACAAAAGTATTATGTGTTTGGAATGACATGAGGGTGAGAATAAATTTTTTTTTTGGATAAATTATCCCTTTAGGTTTTAAGCTCCATGCTTGCTGACCTCTTGATACTAGCCAAAACAGTGTTAGAATGACCGTATAAATTAAAATACTGAAAGCCATAACTGTGTAATGCTGTATTTATGCTGTTGTTTTGTATAGAAACAGCAGTACACAGTTATGGCTTTCAGTATTTTAATTTATACGGTCATTCTAACACTGTTTTGGCTAGTATCAAGAGGTCAGCAAGCATGGAGCTTAAAACCTAAAGGGATAATTATCAAAAAAAAATTATCTCACCCTCATGTCATTCCAAAACATAATACTTTTGGTAATTTTTCGAACACAAATCCAGTTATTTTTTTATGAAGTTCAATATTATTAGGAATCTAAACTGTGCATACTTGAACCAATGAGGATTGTTCTTGCGCATCATGCACACACACGACTGCACTTATGTTTATAATATTTGATGTGCACTTTCTATGTGGGTTGATCAATGTTTATATGTGAAAGGCCAAATTTAAAACCATCATAACTGAGACTTAGATTAAATTGCTTAATTCATATGGATTACTTTTACAATCTCTTCATGAACTTTTTGAAGCATCAAAGTTTTGGTTGTGTGGACTTTCAATGGATGGACAAAACTGATGAAAGAATATTAAAGATATCTTAATTTGTGTTACAAACATGAACAAAAGTTTAATAAGTTAATGATGGCAATTTTCATTCTGGGGTGAACCAATTATTTTAAATAAATATATATATATACAGCATTAAAAAATAAAAATAAAAATAAAAAATCAACTGAGGCAAAAGTTGTAATGGCTGGAAGTTTTGCCGTGTCATGTGTCACACCTTTCTTTTTAGCTCTTGTTTTGTTGAGAGTGCCTGTTGGTAAAAATGACCATTGAAGCCTTACACAACGCAAACATTACACGAGGCAAAACGAAATGACATTAATCTCCATGTGAAAATGCTCAAAATTAAAAGTGAAGTGTGCAATGTTAAACATTTATTAAAATACTCTCTATTAATGTGAAAAGTAACTATTTGTAGACTGTCTCAGTGAAGAGTGCTGTTTGTTTGGGTGACAGATATAGCAGCACTGACCAACCGATGGTGTGAGTTTGGGGGCGGAATTACGTTTATATACTTTAGCAAATAACTGACTGGGTAGATTAAATTATGGAAACCTGGGGCCTGTTCTTCGTACATCTCTAACTCAGCTGGATTTGATTGTTGACGATTGGCATGATCTTGGATTGTTTGGTTCTTCAAAGCTCATCCTGGAGTTGCTGTCATAGCAACAGGTCCCTAAGCTTAAACCTCTGGAGCAGGCTTAGTTCATGTAAACAGGATTAGATCGCATCTTTTTAAGCAGAATTGATACTTAAAATCTTTTTTCTCCCAACCCAGTGTGGGCGAGGAACGCATTACTTTAGTAACGCGTTACTGTAATTTGATGACTTTTTTAGTAATGGAGTAATTTAACGTGTTATAATTTTCAAAATAGTAATTAGTATAGTTACAAGCCGAGGTCTCTACGTTACTGCCGCATTACATTGCTGACAGAATGCAGTGTTTTATAATCTAGAGATTGTAAAAAGGATGTAGCACACGCACTGTCGAGTCCAGTGCCAGTGGACTAGAGGCCTGCTCCCGCAAGACCAGACGCAACAGAGTGAGGAACCGGGGCGGGTAGACATCGAAGCGGCCCTCGAAGAGGAATAATGATTCACGGGACTCCCGCCAAATAGAAATATGTAAACATAACATATCGAAACAAATAAATTGTTATTCATCTATTGCACAAAAGCATCAAGAACTATTATAAAATAAAAAACGATTAACAAGCACAAGTGTAAGCAGAGTTTCTATTTAGGCTATAACACGTGTTGCTGCGTTGAGCAATGTTGATTTTGGAAAGCATTGCAGTCAGGAGTGCAGTTCTGAACCCTGTGAATGCCACGGATCCTTCTTATAACACACGAATGAACATTATGCATACATTTATTTTGTTATAACAGAGATTTGTGAGATTGCGATTAACTGAGATGTCTTTTAGAGATTATATATGCAGCGCTCTTTGCTGGCATTCTGTCATGCCAAACCATGTACGCAGCAGCCTATGCTTGCTTTAGTTAAAAATAACAGTGTTTTGTGAATGATGATGCTTTAATAACAAATATTTATCGGGAGCGTTTATTCTGGGATTGTAAATTTCATGGATGTAGTCACAGAAAAAAGTAGCGCAACTAGTAATATAACTAATTACTTTCGAAATAAAGTAATCAGAACAGTAACAATTACTTTTAAAAGGAGTAATCAGTAAATTGATTACATTTTCAGAGTAACTTGCACAACACTGGTTGCCAACCACTGCATACTTATTACAAGAGTACCATACTGTTCAGGGACATAATTTTCATAATAAATTAAAAAATCTATTTGAAAAAATATAATAAATGTTGTGTTGTATGTAGGATAATAGAAACAGCCAGGTTTACTTATTGAAGATTTATTAACTAAATGTAAAAATAAATAAAACATCGACTTTTAATGTATTGGAGTCTTACACACTGAGATACAGAATTGAAGGGTTCATATGATGCGATTTCAGGTTTTCCTTTCTATTTGGAGTGTTACAAGCACTTGGTGCATAAAGAAGGTCTGTGAAGTTGCAAAGACTAAAGTCTAAAATTCAAAGAGATATTCTTTTAAAAGTTAAGAGTTAACCACGCCTAACTAAAACGGCTCTTTCTAACACGCCCCACATATCTACCTCACTAAGTGGAAATATTAGCATAATGCCGCCCAAAATGTTCACGCAAAGAAAGAAGGAGTGGTTTCAGGAACGCAGTAGTGTTGATGCAGCCATGTCAGGGAGACGTGTTTGTTTTCAGTGCGAAAGAAAAAGCACTTTATTTAGCCTTCTGAAAGTAGATGCAATGAGGAATCATTAGTTAAGATTTATTTACAACAGAACAGCACAAACCAGATGTTCGAATTTGTGCAACGCGTTTTATGGATGACAGTTTTTTGAACCTGGAAGAGTACTGTGGCTGTGCACAAAGGCTATTTTAAAAAAAAATAAATAAAAAAAGGGTAAATTCCGACTTTGCTATGACAATCTGGAGCTTCTGAATCAGCCACTGTAAGTATGTTTTGTTATTAGTTAGTATGTGCTATTGTCTGTTCAAATGCGGAGTTTTGCACAGTGCAGAGTAACGTGTCGTGTGTGTGTGAGTGTGTGAGGGGAGCAGGGTCACATCACAGCAGAGTGAACAGCCTGTCAGAAATCATAGCACGTACACAAATACACAATATTAATGATCTTTAAATATAGCATAATATGACCCCTTTATTGGTGTGTTGACAGCTCTTAGGGGACGTGCTTGATGAAGCGCAGAGATGCGCTAACTTGACCCTTAAAGGGGTCATTATGCTATTTCAAGTTTTCCTTTCTCTTTGTAGTTTTACAAGCTGATTGTGCATAGATAAGTGCAAAGACTAAAGTCTCAAAACCAAAGAGATATTCTTTGTCAAAGTTAAGACTCTGCCATGCCCCACTAAATGGCTCGTTCTAACACGAAAACATATCTACCTCACTATGTGGAAATATTAGCATAATGCCGCCCAAATGTGCACGCAAAGAACCAGCAATGCATTTAGGATGACGTTGCGTGAACAGGAGCGGAGGCAATCTGACTGTGCTATGCAATCTGGGCTTGTCTGAATCAGCTACTTGTCAGTAGTTAAAGTATTTGCTATTGATGTTGCAATTATGACGGAGTTTTGCGAACGCGTATGTGTGTGGCGCGAGCGGAGGAGGGGAGAGAGAGATCGGAGAGATGACGCAAAGAGAGAGCGAGACCATGAGAGCGCGGAGAGAGACGACCAGAGATTGGAGAGAGAGAGAGCAAAGAAAAAGAGAGAGAGAGATAGAGCGAGAGAGAGACTGAGCGCTCCTGCAAAACCACCTTTTAATACTGGATTAACTTTAACTATCTTAGATATTTTTATGAGGAGACACACACAAACTTACAACCATCGACATCACTACACCTTGGATTAAAATTCTTTACATTAATCTAGATTTTGAAACTACATATCTGGAAAAGGACAACAACTGACTAAGGACCCAACAGACCCTGCACCAGAAACCAAAAGCATCAAAAGAACCAAAAGGAATATCTGTTACAGATGACTATTTGTTACAAGGGGACCAAAGTAAATACCTTTTCTAAAATCTTTCACCAAGTATTCTACAACAAACTATTTTTCAAAAAAGAAAAAGAAGTTTCACTCCTCAAAACAGACAACAGTGTTACAGAACATATCAAGGTCTACCTTGTTGCCTGACCACGCGACCTACTTGTGTAAATGTGACGGGCCAAAACAATAGCAAAGAACATTCATACCCAACCCCCCCAAACAGGTGCTAATGGCCCATAACACCAGGCCCATTGGAGAACAATGTGTGGAGGCTATCCCACTAATCTACCCAAAAGATGTTTCCAATGAAACAGCACGAAAAGTCTACAAAAACAAAAAGCTCACAGAAAACCCAGAGACTTTATTTGCAGACCTTCATAAAGACGGCAGCATTAGTAACCTGATCTTCTACACCAACAGGCCCCATACATGGCACAAGGCCATCATCTCACAATTCCCCAATGCAGAAAGAAAGGGCATCTGTGGAGGTTTCCAGCTGAAAATAAAAAATGAGGAAGACATAACAACTATTAATGCTAACATATACAAAACAACAGGGATAGTTGTGGTGAAGAGCATCCATGGGCACTTTGAACAGAACTTCTCCAAAATCAAAGAAAGAGCACAACAGCAGCCCAAAAACAGCGAGCAACTCCCGACCCCAGAGGAACCAGACAGAACCCCAGCTCCACACAAGCAGGTAGAACAGAAAGACCCTCCCAGCTCAGAACAAACCAAAGACCCCTATCCACACTGCTATTGTACTGACATGAGGGAGAAATTCACAGCACTGGAAATAGAACTGGTGCAGCTCAGAGAGATGACTATCTCTTTCCTCGCTGCCCAAAGAACAGACAAGCCCAGCACAACAACAGTCAAAAACAAAGAGAAGACGTTTCAGGAATAACTGTACTCCATACAGGCTTGAAGTGAAGCACTACTGAAAGCAGTACAAGTCAAGTCTGCTTTATTGTCAATTCTTACACATGTACAGCACATACACACAGAGAATTGAAATTGCGTTACTCTCGGACCCTTGGGTGCATACAGATAACATAAATACAGATAGGTAAAGATTAAATACAAAATACAACTATACAAAATATACAAATAAGGTAAAATGTAAAAATATATCTATATATATAAAGCACAAGGCATATGACAGATAGAGTGCAAACCAGTAAAAGTAAAACAGTGCAGATATAGTGATTGTAGTGCAAAAAATTGATTTGTAGTGCAAAAGAGCTTATTCAGACTGAATAAAGTGACAGTGTGTGTGTATTTGGGAGGGAGGGAGTGGGAGAGTCCATCAGAGGGTCAGAGTTCAGAGGTGCGTGGGGCAAAAGAGGGGAGGGGGGGCAAGGTCGGGAGGGAGTTCAGCTTCCTGACAGCCTGATGGATGAAGCTGTCCTTCAGTCTAATCGTCCTGGCCTGAAGACTCCGCAGTCTCATACCTGATGGCAGCAGACTAAAGAAGCTCTGTGTTGGGTGGGTGGGATCACCTGCAATTCAGAGGGCTTTGCGGGTGAGACGGGTATTATAGATGTCCTGAAGGGAGGGGAGAGAAGCACCAACGATCTTCTCAGCTGCTCTCACTAAGCGTTGAAGTGTCTTGCGGCAGGACGCGTTGCAGGCGCCATACCACACAGTGATGCAGCTGGTCAGGATGCTCTCGATGGTGCCTCTGTAGAAGGTGCACATGATGGGGGCCGGGGCTCTGGCTCTTCTCAGTTTGCGGAGGAAGTAGAGACTCTGCTGTGCTTTCTTGGCCAGTGCTGCGGTGTTGTCAGTCCAGGAGAGATCCTCTGTGATGTGCACACCCAGGAACGTGGTGCTGCTCACCCTCTCCACAGTCAAACCATTGACGGACAGAGGAGCATGCTGAGTCCGCACTCTCCTGAAGTCAACAAAAATCTCCTACATCTTCTCCACATTTAGAGAGAGATTATTGTCACTGCACCACCCGGCCAGGCGCCTCACCTCGCTCCTGTAGTTTGTCTCATATCTGTTGCTAATGAGACCCACTACAGTAGTGTCATCCGCAAACTTGATAAGGCTGTAGGTTGGAGTTGTGTGACGGTGTGCCGTCGTGGGTCAGCAGAGTGAAGAGGAAGGGGCTCAGCACACATCCTTGGGGGGCCCCAGTGGTCAGTGTGATGGTGCTGGATGTGTTGCTGCCGACCTGTACTGTCTGAGGTCTTCCAGTCAGGAAGTCCACCAGCCAGTTGCACAGCGAAGTGTTGAACCCCAGCTGGACCAGTTTGTGAATGAACTGCTGAGGGATGATTGTGTTGAATGCTGAACACAAGTCTATGAACAGCATTCTGACGTACGAGTCTTTTTTGTCCAGGTGTGTGAGTGCTGAGTGGATGGTAGTGGCGATGGCGTCATCGGTCGAGCGTTTGGACCGGTATGCAAACTGGAAGGGGTCCAGGGAGGGTGGGGGGGCAGACTTGATGTGGTGCATGAATAGCTGTTCAAAGCACTTCATGAGGATGGGGTTAAGTGCAATTGGACGGTAGTCATTGAAGAAGGATGGAGACGACTTCTTCGGGACTAGAATGATGGTGGTAGCTTTGAAGCATGTGGGAACAACAGACTGGCTTAGCGAGATGTTGAAAATGTCTGTGAAGACATCGGTGAGTTCCACGGCACAGTCTCTCAGTACACGCCCAGGACTGTTGTCAGGACCCGGAGCTTTGCGTACGTTGATCGCGGAGGGATATCATCACGCTGTCGGGGGACGCGTCATAAACTGGTCGCAGGGGAGGAGGTGGCGTCTGCTGTGAAGTGGTGATGTTTTGCTGCCTCAAAGCGACCGGCGAAAGAAACGAAGAAGTCAGCCGTTCAGCAGGGAGATGGTGCTGCACAGCGTGAGTGCGTGGGAACGTAGCGTATGGTCTGTATCCCCTGACACAGGCTTGAGTCGTCTATGCTGTGCTGAAACGATGGGCTTCCTCCTGGCAGTATGACTCGTAGCCTCTCTGACGCCGCGGGGAAAGGTTGGCCCTAAGTGTTCTTCAAGCCCACATCACTCAGCTCTAAGGCAGCTCCGGTCTTCAGGAGTCCGTAGGACTCCCAATGTTAGCCACGATTCTGGTTGGCTCGGACAGTGAATGTCTTTTTGTGACGGTGACAATAAAATGCACTTGCGGGATGTAGGCAGTGGACAGTCTATGAGTACTCCGGAGTGTCTGTGGTCGTCTATGTAGGTGGCAGCCGCGTAAACACATTCCAGTCAGTGGTGTTTTAAAACGGGTACTTGCGAAGAGCCGCTGACGACAACTCCCGCCCACCACTTGTTTTGTTTCGAGAACTGGTTGGTGACTTTAAAGACCGTGCGGTCTGTATGAAGGCCCATTAGCCATGACATATGTGTCTGACTGGCACCGAGGGGGGGGAGGGGAAAGCGGCCTTGTAAGCTTCCTCTCTGGGTGGTGTAACAAAAGTCCAGAGTATTGTTGCCCCGTGTTGGAAAGTCTATGTGTTGGCGTATTTTTGGGAACACACTCTTTAAGCCTGCGTGGTTGAAATCACCAGCCAAGATGAGAAAAGCATATGGGTGGGCTGTCTGCTGCTCACTGATCTGCTGGTACAGTTCATTTAGTGCCTCGCTCCTGTTCCTGTTGTTGGAGCTGGGAGGGATGTATACAGCAATGAGCAGAATGGCTGTATATTCCCTCGGTAGATAGAACGGCCGGCACTTAATAATCAAACTCCACCAGGGGTGAGCAGTGTTTGCAGACCACAACAGCATCGCAGCACCACGCATCATTGATGTAAACACAAAACCCTCCGCCGTGGGTCTTACCTCCCTCGACGCGAGCTCTGTCCGCTCGATAGCATGTCATCTGATCGAGATGAATAGCGCAGTCCGGAACTCTGTTGTTGAGCCATGTTTCCGTGAATACAAAAACACAACAGTCTCTTACAGTACTCTGAGTTGAGCGTAGTAGTCAGATGAAGTCCAGTTTATTGTCCAAAGAGCGTAAGTTAGCCAGTACGATGGTGGGGATAGCCGGCATGTGTGGGTTAGCCGCTAGCCTAGCCCGGATACTTCCGTGCTTACCCATCTTCTGCTTCCTCTCACGCCGCTTGTGGCGCCTCCGCTGTGGGCGAGATGCAGCAGTGGGGGTCGGTGATGGAGTGGGCCTCCGGAGCAGACCGAGATCCCGCAGCTCTTCAGTGTGCGCAGAGTTTAACTCTAAAAATGTGGTTCTGCCGACAGCGAGCAGAAACTCACGACTATATGCGCTTAGAAACAAATAGACGCGATGAATACATACAAAAAAAGCTTTCTTTTACGACTGCAAAGACAAAACAACACGAAAAACACCTTTCTGTCGGGGAGAGAGAGAGAGAAGCAGCGCGTGTGGAACGCCGCCGCCATGGCAAAGGGCTAAAGGGCAAACTAGCAACACTGGATTCCCAGCTCACTCAGCAGACACAGAGCCACTGGGCCCTGATAACAGCCATGAGAGAAGAGATGAGAGAACTGAAAGAGGAGAAAGACAGCCATCACAAAGACCTCACCCCCACAGAGGACACCCCCCACACTGACCACAACTTCCAGAACACAGTGGCAGAGCCCAGCCAAAACCTTCCTTCCTCACCAAACCCTCTACCCAGCTCACAGCCAGCCTCAGAATCAGACACTTCTTCAGCACCCATGGAACACACACAAAAACCAGACATTGTTCTCCTATTTGACTCAAATGGGAAGTTTATAGATGAGAAGAAGCACTTCCCCAAACACAGAGGGGCCAATCTCTGGTGCCCAAACACCCATAGCGCCCTCAAACTGCTGGACGTGGACAAACTTGGGTCACCAAGCCACATAATAATTAACACTGGCACAAACGACCTGAGAACACAACAGGAAAGAGTGGC
>JADLZN010002411.1:20873-43275 GCA_018155175.1 Sinocyclocheilus anophthalmus | reverse complement strand
AAGACATGGAAAACATGAACATGAAACAAAACATCACATTACATATCCCCCCCTCTAAGGGTGGCTCCTGACGCCCAAATGTAACATCCACCCTAACCAACACAATGTCCAGGAGGGTGGAGGAGGTCCAGGGAGGCGGGGATGGAGGGCCAGGCCGTGAGAGGAATAGGCAGAGAGGGGAGCCATGGCAGAGCAGGGAGCCAGGCGGAGAGGGGAGCCATGGCAGAGCAGGCCGATCGGGAGGCCATGGCGGAGCAGGCCGATCGGGGAGCCATGGCGGTGCAGGCCAATTGGGGAGCCATGGCGGAGCAGAGACATGGACAGACCACTTGACTGTGACGGAGCAAGCAAAGAGTTCTTGAATGGCCTCCTTGGCCGTGAAAGGACAGACAGTGAGTTCATGAACGGCCTCCTTGGCCATGATAGGACAGACAGTGAGTTCATGAACGGTCTCCGTGGCCGTGACAGGACAGACAGTGAGTTCATGACCGGCCTCCTTGGCCGTGGCAGGACAGAGAGTGAGTTCAAAAACAGCCTCCACGTCATACAGGACAGACAGTGAGTTCAAAAACTGCCTCCATAGTCATGACAGGGCAGACAGTGAGTTAATGAATGGCCTCCATGGCTGTGACAGGGCAGACAGTGAGTTTGTGAACGGCCTCCGTGGCCATGACAAGGCAGTCTGTGAGTTCGTGAACGGCCTCTGTGGCCGTCACAGGGCAGACAGTGAGTTCGGAAGCGGACGCCACCACCTCTGGAGGTTCTGCAGCGGATGCCGCCACCTCTGGAGGTTCTGCCGCGGATGCTGCCACCTCTGGACGTGTTGCAGCGGAAGCTACCACTTCTGGAGACACTGGAAAGGCCCCCTGTGAGCGGAATCGTGGATCGGGAGAGGGCTCTGAGCGGACTCGTGGACAGGAGAGGCCTCTGGAGCGGACTTGTGGACAGGAGAGGCCTCAGGAGTGCAGTGTGCAGCCCACACGCTCAAAATGGCGACCGCAATTACAGGAAGGGCAGCAGAGTGTGGCATGACCTCTAAGACAGCGTGGCTTGAGAGCGCTGATGTCACTGGGATGCCTGCAGCTTGCACTGACATCAGAGGTGGGTCCATCACACTTGCAATCAGTCTTTTGAGTCTTGGCCCAAGCTCCGAATTTGCAGGAGCTTGGCTACTATAGCCCCCCCAAAAAAAAATCCTTAAGGGAAAACTTGGGGATAATAGCGATGTGGAGAGGCTCAGACATGGCGGCCATCTTGGCCGGGGACTCAGGCGTGGCGGCCATCTTGGCCGGGGACTCAGCCGTGACCGGCATGATGTGAGCAAGCTCTGGCTTGGCAGACGTGACGTGAGCAGGCCCTGGGGTAGCAGACATGATGTTAGCAGACTCTGGCTTTGCAGACATGACGTGATCAGGCTTTGATTTGGTAGATATGACATGAGTAAACTTTAACCTAACTGGCACGATGTGTGCAGGTCCTGGAGTAGCGGGCATGACGTGAGCAGGCTTTGGTTTAGCAGACATGACGTGTGCAGGCTGTGACTTGAGCAGGCTGTGGCTTGGCAGACATGATGTGAGCAGGCTTTGGCGTAGCAGACATGACGTGAGCAGGCTGTGGCTTGGCAGGCATGACATGAGCAGGTTCCGTAGACTCTGACGTGACTTGAATAATCCCAGATGTAATGTGAAAACATTTTGGTGTGGCAGATACTGGAGGATAGCAGGATTCCTCATCAACTATCCCCACAATAAATGGTGAGCCAGCCAAATGGAGTGCAAAGTCAATGTATTGTTCAAGAGTACATTGAGGGGTATTGCGTGGCATTAAACGTGAAATGTTTTTGTCCAAACCAAAACGGAAAATGTCTTTAAGGAAAGTATTGTTGAAGTCTACCTGGTGATAAAGTCCACAAAAATCCTGAACATAATCCTCTAAGGAGCGATTGCCTTGACGGAGGCGAAGTAGGCGATCTGCTGGGTTCATTTTGTTCTAGGTCGTGTATTCTGTAACGAGTCAATCCACTGAAGGCGAGCGTAAGTGAGAACCCAAGTGCAGTTTATTTACAGAGTGATCCAAACATCCAAACAATAATCCGAGACACAGACTTGACTTGACTAGGCATGAACAGACTTGCAGAACGACTTTTTTTTTAAACTTCAAATATTAGGCATAAAAAATATTGAGCTGTGCTGTACTGACTCTTGAATTTCAAAAAAAAAAAATCAAATTTTGTATTGGATTTATTTACCAATTTGTTGCATTTGTGCCTAAAATTGTCATATGGTGTGACATAAAAGTTATTCTATATCAAATGAAATTGGGATATACTCTCCCTAAGTAAATCTTTATCATTACTATCTTAAGATTTAAAATTATTTTGTACAGATCCATTAGATTTTGTATTATTTTTCAGAGTAAGACATCTCTCATCAACCTTTCCAGACATTTTTAGAATAATTCTGACTAACCCTGTTATAAATCTAACAAAATGCTTGTGAATCTTGCTGATACTATTTATTTTTTGTTCCATTTACTTATTTATGGTTTATAACAAAAAAAGTATTTTTATTGCCACAATTCTGATTGTCACACCAAATGATATAGTGTCACACTCTATGATGAAATGCACCACACCACAATTTGTCAATGCAAAGAAGTGTATTTTATATGCATTAAACATTCAAAGAATTCAATTCAATTAAATCATCAATCATACCAACATTGTTTTAAAACTTTTAAAAATGTATTTATGAAACTCTGAAATATGAGTAAACCAAACACCATCTCACGTCAAGAACCTTCAACATGAACATTTCAAGATTAGAGAGTGTGTTGTAACAACAATTATAATTGTTAAACAGTAAAAATATTATCAGCTTACAATTAGTCAAATGTTTTAGATTGAAAATTCATAGACATTTATAGTATCTTCATTCAGTGATGCTTCAAGAGATGGAGGGGTCAGGGTCATAATGGCATTCACTTCTTTTTTTCTTTTTCTGTATTTCTTTTGTGCTTCTCTCCACATCTCTTTCATTTTCTCTTGTCTTGAAGGAAGAAGGGTGTGCACACTGAATGCCTTGAGTTGTCCTCTTCGTTTCTTCTCTTTATACCTGTTAATGAAAAATATATGATGAAGATTTTTTTAACCATTTATTTCAGCCTCACAATCTTGATAATAGTATCCTGTGTTGAAGTTACACTATGCAGGTTGTGGCCTAGACTTTCATCCTTCCCTGTAGAATGTGTCTGTTCTGTGTGAACTGGCATGATCTCCTTACTTTTTCCTGCTTTCCCTCAGGACCTCCTCTCTCCTTGCATGGTCAGCATTGAGTCTTTCCCTGTATTTTCGTGTCCTCAATTTACTTGACATTTCTACCTGACACAGACAAAAAATGGCATCTTGTAATATGTAAAGCATGGCAAACATGGTTAAATTAAGTATACAATTGAAAAGGAATATATTAATTGTATGGGCAATTTAATGTGCACCATTAAATTATTGCAATATGTTTTTAATATTTATTTATTTATCATTAAAAAAGGTGTATGTAATATTGTGTGACAAAAGTATCATATGGTGCGACAGTCACACCATATGACGTTTTGTTCAGTTTAGCTAATCTCTTTGTAAACTAAAAACAGCTAGCTTATACTTAGCATGTAAATTGCCACATGGCAGCAATGATTTTTAAGAATTAATAAGTAAAATTTGTAAAAAATTAAATTAAATTAAATTCTGTAATTATTGTCACACCATAAGACACAAAACATTTACCTTAGTGGTCAATGTTTTGAATGAGCACATCAGTGACAGAGCTCACCTCTTCACCTTCCAACCCACTCCAGAGAGGACACTGCAGCTTCCTGGTTGAGTGTGGACCTCTTCATCATAATGATGTCCAAATTATTGCCCGTTCAAAATACAGATTGTAATGTCACACCATATGACGCCCATTTTACGGACAAAATGTATTTAGCCAGAACTTGCTTTAAAATCATGCACAGACATCAACAGTTTCTGTGTCCATTAAAAATGCCTAATTCTGTTATTTAAACTGTAAATCTATCAATTATTTATACTTTGCTGAGATATATTGTAAGGTCACACATAGTCCGGACAGTCACACCATCTGACAATTTTGATGTTTAGATAAAAATATGAAGTAGAGGTCTTTATACACCAGTAAAGCTATGGTATGCTGTAATAATATCTTGTCAGAGGAACAACATAAAGATATAAATTTTTAACAAATACCAATTTATATTAGTATATGACATCATGGACAGGTAGAACTGCATGTCATGTCATCCACCCACATGCACTCTATTCATCACTCTGTGTTAGGCTAACTGAGACTTGTCATAGCACTTTCATATCATTGCTCTTTTGTTGATTTTTATTGCTTCCATTGTCCTCATTTTTAAGTCGCTTTGGATAAAAGTGTCTGCTAAATGACTAAGTGTAAATTTGTCTATGGGAAACACAATATACCAAAACAAATGTTTCTGATTGTTTCAAATGTGCAACACTGTATGTGTTTTGCAGTGTGGATCATGGAGAAGAGTTCAGGATTAAAGCAGGACTACACAAATGTATGTATACCACACACACACACACACACACACACATTTGGTGATGCATGTTGTTATAAGTGTTGTCTCTTCTTGAGTTCAGATTTCTGTGATCTCACACTGAATCCAATCACAGCCAACAAAAACCTCATTCTGTCTGAAGATAACAGAAAGGTGACATATGTGGAAGAGCATCAGGCATATCCTGATCATCCAGAGAGATTTGAAAGGCATCCTCAAGTTCTGAGTAGAGAGAGTCTGTCTGGACGCTGTTACTGGGAGGCTGAATGGAGTGGACAAGCTGAAATGTCAGTGGCATATAAAGGAATCAGCAGGAAAGGAAAGCGTGCAGACTGTTGGTTTGGATTCAATAATAACTCCTGGTGTCTGTCCTGCTTAAATGACACATTCTGTGTCTGGTACAGTTATGCCACTGACACACATGTCCCTTTAAGCTCTTCTAATAGAGTAGGAGTGTATGTGGATGTGTCGTCCGGCATTCTGTCCTTCTACAGTGTCTCTGACACTCACAAACTCACACACATACACACATTCAACAACACATTCACTGAACCTCTCTATGCTGGATTTGGGCTTATATCTTACGCATTTAACTCCACAGTGTCTCTGTGTCCATCTGAAAACCCTGTGGGCAACAACACAGATGTCACATGCACACGTGAATGAAACAAATACTCTCACTTTATATACCTTTAACATACAAATGCAGATATACAAATTTAAATGTGTAGGCTTTTTTTTTTGCACAAAATCTGATTAATAATTTGTTTCTTGAACAAGGAATCAGGATTATAGTACATATACATTTTTGCTTTCATATTTATGTTAAAGGGGTAAATGATGCGATTTCAAGTTTTCCTTTTCTTTGGAGTGTTACAAGCTGTTTGTGCATAGATAAGATCCCTAAAGTTGCAAAGACTAAAGTCTCAAACCCAAAGAGATATTCTTCATCAAAGTTAAGACTTGACCACACCCTCCTAAAACACCTCGTTTAAACACGCCCCCACATGTCTACGTCACTGTGTGGGAAGATTTGCATCACGCCGCCCAAATGTTATGCCAAAAGGCGGCATTACTTTTATTCTCGCTGTAGTATTGTTGTTGCCGCCGCCGCCATGTTGTGGAGATGCTGTGTGTTTCGTTGTGAAAACGAAACTACTTTGTTTTGGCCTTCCAAAAGAAGATAATAATCCGCTTGTCTGCCTAGAGCAGGGAATCCGTGCTGGTCGCTGACGGAGCAGAATACATCAACACTATTGCGCTGTGGATCGCCGGGATGGCTTTCACCGAGACGAACGCGGAGTCCAGCCCGGGGTCGTCACATGTGGTTGCCGCAAGCCAGCAGCCGCTCCTTCGTCGCATCCAACTCACTCAAGCCCGCCGTGTGTGACCTGTGCGTTTCGTTGTGAAAGCAAAACTACTTTGTTTGGTCTTCCAAAAGAGACACAACTAGAAATCAGTGGTTAAGTTGTATTTACAACACTAATCCAGAACAGTTCAACCCAAATATTCAGATGTGTGGAGCAATGCGTCTGTGCACAAAGGCTGTTTCTATAAAGTGGGGCAGTTCCAACTTTGCAAGGACAGTTGACTCACAGCCTGTAAGTACGTTTTCATTTAAAGGGGTCCTATTATGCTTTTTCACTTTTTCAATTTTAGTTAGTCTGTAATGTTCCTGTTTGAGCATAAAAAAAGATCTGCAAAGTTACAAAGCTCAAAGTCCACTTCAAAAGGAGATATTTTATTTAACAGAAATCAATTTTCAAAAACTACAATGAACGACTCGTTTTGGACTACAACGCATATTTTCCGTGATTTGTGATATCACAAATATCGACGAATTGGACGAGACCTGGTTGAGCTGCACTAAGGCAACAAGTGTTATCACTATGTCGGAGACACACTAGCTTTCTCAAGGCAGACGAACTTAGAGTGGTTACAATCATCTGGGTTTAATCGCGCTCAAATTTATTTGATTTTGACGCAATATTTACACTGAAGCTCGCCGGCGGCTATGATAAGGGGTGTGACATTTCCCGACCAGGAGCCGAGTGCTGCCAATCACAACACACACACTGGCCCAGATAACCAATCACAACACACACTGGCCCAGTTAACCGATCACAACACACACTGGCCAGCTAACCAATCACAGCACATTTAGTATTTCAGAAGGTGGGCCTTCATTTGATAGAGGAACTATTCGAGCCGTTCATGCCAGACTGGGGAGAGAGGTGTTGTAATGTAAAATATATGAAAAATAATATGTTTTTCAAACAACCTAGTATGAGAACCTGTTCCAGTACACCCCCAAAACAAAATCAAATTGTAAAAGAACATAATAGGACCCCTCACGACACACTTTAAAGATATTTGCAAATGACATTTCAAACGTGAGTTTTGACGAACAGCAACAATGGTTTTAGGTTGTAACGCTGGGCGCTGATATGCACGCCAAAAACGCGTAAAAAGACCGTACAAGTCAGTATAAGTCATTATTTAATTAAGTACCCACTGGATGCAACAAATGCCTGTTTGTAATGGGTTTTAATGTTTTTTGTCTCATCGCTCCGGCCAGACACAGCATCACAGATATGGTAAGGGGCTTAACATTTCCGTCACACGTTTGAGGTATTCGACCAATCACAACGCAATGGATAGCTGGCCAATCAGAGCCCACCTAACTTTTCAGACCGATGAGCTTTGTAAAAAACAACGCGTTTCAGAAAGGCGGGGTATAGAGGAGAAACAATAATGTACTTTTTGTGGAAAATAATGTGTTTTTTTTTACCTTAAACGCATAAACACATTGAATTACACCAAATACACAAAATTAATGTTCTTTTTAGCAACGTCATATGACCCTTTTAAACTGTGTGTAATGGTAGTTAACCACAATTTTTTTTTAGGAATGTTAGAAACATATGACATTTCAGTTCCATGGTGAAACACTAGCTGAAAGTGGCACTTGTGACGGGCCAGGAGACAGGATATTTCAGTTTGTTGTTTTTTTTAATTTGAAGTCTTATTGAAATGTGCAAACCATATAAACATTAAATTTTTGTCTAACATCATGCCGAAAATCAGACAGGAAATAACTTGAGTCCCACGAAGGCCCAATCCTAATTCTATTTTATATCCCTTCCCCTTGTCCCTTGAAACAGAGAGTCAAGGGGTAGGGGTGAAAATATTCCCCTAAGAATAGGGACACCACCACTATAGGTCACACATTCATACGTCGGCTAGCTCCACACTACACACACATACTGGTGTGTGGTGTGCATTAGAGCCTTGAATTACCGGTCTATATTAATGCGCTGCTACTGACACAGAAAACACACAAAACCCACACACACAACAACATCTATATATATATATATCGGAGATCGCGCAGCTCACCATCCCCCCCCCCCCCCCCCCCCCCCGGAGAAAAGAAACTGTCAAACGCTGCCCCACGACTTTTATTAATAACAGTTTAAATACTGAATCGATACATTATATTTTCCAGCAACAAGAGGATAAAATCGCAGTTTTAAGTAAACTCGCTCTAAAAAGAGACACGCACAGACACGCATACACGCAACTTTCATCTCTCTCTCTCTCGAATTTGTAATATTTGAGAAAAGGGTTTAGCGATTTCTAATTATTGGGGGGAATAGCCCCCCTCAATGTCTACGTTGGTTATCACCCTGATCAGACACGAAAATATGTTGTGGCACTATCGTGCAGTCTATAATGATATGACGTTAGCAAACTTTAGCGATTTTTGCAAACATTTCTTTGAGTAACATGACCATAAATATGAACTCATGATTAAATGTAACATAAAACAAATGATTACTTTTCATTAAAATCTTTATTAATGCCAAAAATGCTTACATTTATGTGTCTTTTTGTTCGCTCGGGCAGCCATGTTGCCATGAAGCCGGTTTACACTGAGATAATTCATACCCCTTCATTTGAAGTGTGGTCCCGAAAAATCTTCGTTTGAAGGGCTGTCTGGCTCTTCCCCTTACCCCTACCCCTCCAACCAAAAGAGAATCGAGACACCCCTACCCCTTCACGTGAACGCGCGAAACGGAGGGGTAGGGGAAAGGGGAAGGGAAAGGAAGAGGCTTCATGATCATAGAAGGACTGTAAGTAGTCAGAACAGAAGCTCTATCAGATGTAGTGTACTAAACATTTATCCTTAGCAGTATGTATATAACAAAGACCCGAATCACTTTTGTTTATGTCTTTAAGGCTTTATGTAGACTACTATATAAGGTGCTGTATTTACAAACTTGAGCTTTTTGATTTATGGTAAAAATTGATCTGTTTCCGGGCCAGAAATGACCCAAAGTATGAAGGTCCAGAAATGTTGATGATGTTTATTTTATTTCATGAATCTCAGAATTACTAGTAATTTGTCATCAAGTACTGTTAACTGTTTAAGTGTATATTAAAATCTATGTAGAACATCCTCTCTCTCTAGTATTAGTTGTTTTTTTTACATGTCTGTATAACATTGGGACTGTAAGGGCTAGAAACAAACATTTTTTTCTCCTGAATCATTGAACCAACCAGCTGCCGCTTCATATAGGGATATGTTTCCTCTAGTTTAGATTTACAGAAAAATGCAGGTTTTGATGACAGCTGTCAATCTGTATGGCCTACCACTACAGTCATGGTGAATTTCCATTTGGTGGAAATCAGCCACAAGGTGACGCTGTTATAAGCATTTTTGCTAATATCTCCACAGCCATGCATAATGTAATTGAAATTCTTGTTGTCTTTGTTGTAAGCCTCAACAAGCCTTAAGTTTTAGTTTGTCTGTTTATATTATAAGTATATATTCTTCGAAAAGTCAACTTTTCTAATTCATCCAAAAACTTACCATATGTATAATCCACATACCTTCATAGCAAAAGTTGTCCAAATTGTGAAGTGCTTAGCTGATTATATATATATATATATATATATATGATATACTATATATTATTTAGATATATTTGTCTGTCTGAAACTTCACGAGCAACTGCTGACAATGTCTTACTATGGATACTGAGTCAAACAGAAGTTGACTTGGTTTCATAAATTTCAAAAATGTTAAGAGGATTTATAGTAAACTGTTAAATGCTAGCCATTTCAATTGAGATATAAAGACTGTAGTACTTGAAGCTGTCCACCAGTCATAGAATAGGAAATCATATAATTTTAAATTAAAAAAATTGCTTAGATGGTACTTGAGGCAAAAAAAAAAGAAAACCCTTGACTAATTACTAAAAAGCAGTTATTTTGAGTTAGATGCCAAATGTTCTCTTCCTATTCAAATTTGACATTGAAGGGGTGCATACATTTGCCCACCAGCAACTATAGTTGCCGCACATTCAAATACGATTTTCAAGAAAAAAAAAAAAAAACCTGGGGAAAATAAATGCAGAACATGTTCACATAGAATACTATTAACATGACTATATGCATGAAACCATTCAGAAAAATTTGGGCACAAATGGGTTAAACAGCGCTGATTGGCCATATAGGGCCTTATCATACACCCGGCGCAATGTGGCGCAAGGCGTGGGGCACAAGTGTTTATGCTAGTTTCAGCCCGACGCAGTTCTCATTTTCCCGTCCTGCGCCATGTTGTTTAAATAGCAAATGCATTTGTGCGCCCATGGGCGTGCTTGGTCTACAAAAAGGAACTGAAGATAGACTGCACCATAGACCAACAAAAACCTGGTTTAAAGTCTAAAGTCAATGGTGCAATATTTTTTTTGTAACTTAAAGAGCACCTCTGGGCAGGTCCACAACGCGCGTTCACTTTGCTCATTACACACAATTCGTTCCTTCGAGCAGCAGCACACAAACATGCCAAATATTAAAAATTAAAGGATTACAGTGTAAAAGATTATTATTGTGTAGGCTACATAAATATAAAAATGTCATACATGTCATAATGGATAGTCATTGCATGTATCGGAATTAGCCTACCTATTTGCTCGCGCATGAGCAGCTCCATTTGCTCTCTGGGCACGCGTTCAGTCTGTGCGCCTTAAAATTCCGCCGTTTAAATAGCGAATCCGCCATGGCGCGAGCACAAATGGCCTTTAAAGGGAATGGGAGATGAGACTCTGATTGGTTTATTGCACATTATGCCCAAAAACACATCCATTACTCATTAAGTGTGACGTGACATGTGGCCAAGTATGGCATACTCAGAATTAGTGCTCTGCATTTATCCCATCCAAAGTGCACACACACAGCAGTGAACACACACATCATGAACACACACCCGGAGCAGTGGGCAGCCATTTTTTTGCTGCGGCGCCCGGGGAGCAGTGGGGGTTCGGTGCCTTGCTCAAGGGCAAGGGAGCGTCGACCGTTTTTCCCGTTGTTATACTAGCAAATGTGGATTCGGAAACGCCCTGAGTGCACCTGCGCCGTGTGCTTTAGACCATGCGCTTAGATCGTTAAAATAGGGCCCATAGTGTTCACGCGCTCAACAGATATCACTGTGATTGGCTAAAATTATCAGCGCTTCACGCTCTTCACTGAGCGCACACAGAAGCACATGGTGTCTATCAGTGGATCCCTTATATCTGCACATAGACGGATCCGGATCGATATACAATTTTTTTAATGCTAAATTGTTAACCAAGAAATTCCTTGTAGGACTCACTGCGAGAAACAGTGCTTTGAATTTTTACATTTAGAAAATTGCTAGTAAGTTTGCAAAGAATTTTAATTAAACGTGAAATGCTAAAATAGTATTGTAGTCTTTCTACTTCTCATATGCCATTCCGTGCAACATTTTCTGTACCAAAGTATCAAAATTATACCAAGAAATGCCACCATTTGAGCAATAGAGAAAAAAGAAATTATATCACATTGTCATTTCAGAAAGGATGTTAAATGTAATAAGATATTTTCCTCATATTACCCAGCTCTAATTGTACTCATTTGTTGTAGTAGACTGCATTTCTTTGACTTGATTTGTTTGATTTTTTTTTTCAGTGAAGGAATGCCAATTCCTCAAGATGTCATCGGAATAATCGCAGATAGTCTGCAATCATTAAGTGCAGAACTAAGGCTGCGCCAGACACACACTTGGATCACTTTTACTTTCGATTGGAAAGCATTGTCCATGTTCTGTCTAGATTTGCTCTGTATGGATCACTTCAACACGAAGAGGAGATTTTTTCACTTTTGAGTGTGGCATTACATGAACTGGATATTTCTTAAGCTGTTCTTATTCAGTTCCAGCGCCTCTTTCCCTCTGGCATATTGATGCTAAATTGTGATTATTGACTATGTCAATTTTGTTTTCCATCAGAGTGCAAAAGCTACATAACAGGAAAAAGCATCCATAACCAATGCATTGAAAGGTAACGGCAGGACTTATGGTATACAGTCATCCATATGTACTACTCTTCATTCAGATATATGGAGGATATTGGGGCCTTTGACCCTAACAATGATGTTCACATGGATTTCATGAGAGCTACACATTCCAAAAAAGTTGGGACAGGTAGCAATAAGAGGCCGGAAAAGTTAAATGTACATATAAGGACCAGCTGGAGGACCAATTTGCAACTTATTAGGTCAATTGGCAACATGATTGGGTATAAAAAGAGCCTCTCAGAGTGGCAGTGTCTCTCAGAAGTCAAGATGGGCAGAGGATCACCAATTCCCCCAATGCTGCGGCGAAAAATAGTGGAGCAATATCAGAAAGGAGTTTCTCAGAGAAAAATTGCAAAGAGTTTGAAGTTATCATCATCTACAGTGCATAATATCATCCAAAGATTCAGAGAATCTGGAACAATCTCTGTGCGTAAGGGTCAAGGCCGGAAAACCATACTGGATGCCCGTGATCTTCGGGCCCTTAGACGGCACTGCATCACATACAGGAATGCTACTGTAAATGGAAATCACAACATGGGCTCAGGAAAACATTCCAGAAAACATTGTTGGTGAACACAATCCACCATGCCATTCACCATTGCCAGCTAATACTCTATAGGTCAAAAAAGAAGCCATAACTAAACATGATCCAGAAGCGCAGGCGATTTCTCTGGGCCAAGGCTCATTTAAAATGGACTGTGGCAAAGTGGGAAAACTGTTCTGTGGTCAGACGAAATCAAAATTTGAAGTTCTTTTTGGAAAACTGGACGCCATGTCATCCGGACTAAAGAGGACAGGGACAACCCAAGTTGTTATCAGCGCTAAGTTCAGAAGCCTGCATCTCTGATGGTATGGGGTTGCATGAGTGCGGGTGGCATGGGCAGCTTACACATCTGGAAAGGCACCTTCAATGCTGAAAGGTATATCCAAGTTCGAGAACAACATATGCTCCCATCCAGACAACGTCTCTTTCAGGGAAGACCTTGCATTTCCAACATGACAAGGCCAGGCCACATACTGCATCAATTACAACATCATGGCTGTGTAGAAGAAGGATACGGGTACTGAAATGGCCAGCCTGCAGAACAGATCTTTCACCCATAGAAAACATTAGGCGCATCATAAAGAGGAAGATGCGACAAAGAAGACCTAAGACAGTTGAGCAATAGAAGCCTGTATTAGACAAGAATGGACAACATTCCTATTCCTAAACTTGAGCAACCTGTCTCCTCAGTCCCCAGACGTTTGCAGACTGTTATAAAAAGAAGAGGGGATGCCACACAGTGGTAAACATGGCCTTGTCCCAACTTTTTTGAGATGTGTTGATGCCATGAAATTTAAAATCAACTTATTTTTCCCTTAAAATGATACATTTTCTCAGTTTAAACATTTGATATGTCATCTGTTGTATTCTGAATAAAATATTGAAATTTGAAACTTCCACATCATTGCATTCTGTTTTTATTCACAATTTGTACAGTGTCCCAACTTTTTTGGAATCGGGTTTGTATATCATCTGTATGTCGGTTTCTACATTCATTTGGAGATTCAATGTGAAATTTTGACAGTATAAATAATTAATATGTGATTAATCATGACTAATTACAGAAAAAATGTGTGATTATATGTATAAAGTAGGTGGCCAACCAGAACGTGCTTTTTGCCGCCGCGTCTGCAAAATGCATTTGCAGCTTTTGACCGCTGAGTGGCACTTTAACCACGCTTCAAAGTGCATTTTCACAAATAGCCGTCAGCTTTGCCTCGCCAATGTTACATTTGACGGCTGCAGTCGGCGGAAAATGAAAGAAAAACACTGTGGGCCTAGATAAAATATTTCATATTCACCGATGCAAATTTAGTGCTTATGAAGTTATGTGCATTTCTCATTTAGAACAAATTCAAGCAGGATAAATGTCAAGTAATGAGCCTGTACTTATATTTATGCTAAGCTAAGTATTACACCATATTTTAAATTTGAAACATTTAACAGGTGTGCAGCATTATTTATATAATATAAATCATGTGTTATATTACCTTAAAGAAATGGTGGTTTACTTTGCATCGGAGCATTCAATTACAGGTTATAGCCTAACTGCACCTGTCTCGGATGTAGACTTGTGAAGATTTATTTTAATGCTGATCCCATACTGTAGCGTTAACCTAAAATAAATGTGCTCTATTACTATTCATTAGGGGTGGGAAAAATAATAGTTTTTTCGATGCATCGTTGTTCCGCATTAAACTATTCTGAAACGATGCAGAGATTTAAATAATCAATGTCTTAAGTTTAATTGAAAAAAGTCAGATTTGTGCTCGTTTGCAATACATTCTATCGGAATTTGTCAGCCCCATGGCCACAGAGATGAGTGCATGCGCTACTAGCACATTTACGTGCGTTTCTTATGTCAGACGTAGTACGTCTGCATTCGCTGAGGCGCTAGTATGTAACAAAATGGCCGAAGCTACACACGGCCACGAGCGGCACCTGCAACGTTAAAAGCCGACGTTTGGAAGCATTTTGGTTTTTTAGAAACCGAGAAAGTTGATAAAACACTTGATAAAAGCTACACTATGTGTAAGATGTGTGAGGTGAAAATAAAATATTTTGGCAACACAACAAACATGAGGAATCACCTTCAACGCTGCCACGCAGATGTGAATGCAGAAGGACCCGTTGTTGCTGCTAACAAAACAACTCTTCCAGCTTCAATATTAATCACTCTAACTGCAAACTCGCAAAGGGCAAGGAAAACAACAAAATCCATTGCCGAGTACATTGCATCGGATTTGCACCCTTACTCCGTGGTGGAAGGAAGGGGGTTTCGTGCAATGATGCGTACAATGGATCGTCTCAGGTTACTTATGTACGAGACACTGCGTCCTCTAGGGGTCGCTATGGGAAACCTAGAGGACGCAGTTCGAAGTTCCCATGAAAAGGAACGTCTCAGGTTACTTATGTAACCATGGTTCCCTGAGTAGGGAACGAGACACTGCGTCCTCTAGGTTTCCCATAGCGACCCCTAGAGGATGCAGTTCGAAGTTCCCATGAAAGGGAACCACGGTATAAATTCCCCTCACGTCGTTTTTTCGCAGAGACAGTAATACCAAATCGGTACCAAAGCACCAAAACAACAGTACTGGAGTCGCTGAAAAAAGCAGGTAAAATAGCATTTACTTGTGATGCCTGGACATCTGTTGCTACGGATTCGTACATCACTGTAACAGCCCATTACATCTCGGATGACTGGCGGTTGTTGTCCCATGTTTTGCAAACTAGGGCTGTCTACGAGAGTCACACAGGCACTAATATAGCTGACCTAATACAAAAAGTCGCTGAGGAATGGTAGTTTCCCACGAGAGACTTGGTGTTAGTGACCGACAACGCATCAAACATGGTTGTTGCTGCTCAGCTGGGGGGATTTGTGCATGTGCAATGTTAATGCTGTCAGTTTTCTATTTGTTACAGCAAATGCTGCTACTGGAACTTTTTGAATATTGCACTTGCACACTGTTAATAAAGTAATAGTGTGAAATATCTTTTTTTGCTTCACCCTTGAGTTCTGTGGTTGTTTAAAAAGTAGTAGAATTTTACATAGATGGTACAACATTGTGATGTATCGTTAAACAAGGAATCAGTAAGCGGATGAAAAGAGTGGGCTTCTGAATCGTAGTCGATATCAGAAATCGTGAGTACCATAGAAGATTCCCAACCCTACTATTCATATTTAAGTGTTTGTGTGGAAAAGTATTAAAGGTTTAGTTCACCCAAAAATGAAATTTAGCTTGTGTTTTACTCACCCTCGAGGAATCCTAGGTGTATATGACTTTCTTCTTTAGACGAATCCAGTCGGAGTTATAAAAAAAATTGTCTTTCAAGCGATCGTTGTACCCAGCAGGTGTTGCATGCTTCAGTCCAAAAGACCTTAAATAAAAAGCACCCTTCCATAAAAAAAAGTGTCTCACACGGCTCCGGGGGGTGAACAAAGGCCTCCTGTAGCGAATCGATGCATTTTTGTAAGACAGATATCCATATTCAAAACGTAATAACCACTTTAATCTAGCTAACGCCAGCAGTTGTACATAGAAGCAGTTCCAGGAGGATGACGTATGAGGTCAGCGTTGCGCATGACAAAAACGCATGGATTCGCTACAGGAGGCTTTTGTTCACCCCCTCCCCCCCTGGAGCTGTGTGAGACACTTTTTTTTTTTTTATGGAAAGGTGCTTTTATTTCACGTCTTTTGGACTGATGAACTGCAACACCCGCTGAGTGGCATTAAACAGATTGAAAGATCAAAGACAATTTTAATATAACTCTGACTGGATTCATATGAAAGAAAGTCATATACACCTAGGATGCATCGGGGGTGAGTAAAACGCAGCCTAATTTTCATTTTTGGGTGAACTAACCCTTTAATGCGCATGCATGACAGGGAGGCACCCTCATGATCACTTGAATTTTTTCCTTATAATGAAATAACGAAAAACTGGGGTACCTCACATACAACAGAAACATTTTTACTTTTAAAGGAACCAATTCAAAACTAAATCAAATAATCCCTGATTATATTATTTGAATGAAGGTTGCATTTCTCTCTAAAGGCGCGCGTTTTTAAAGCATTTTATAAGCGTTTGCATAAATTCTGCTTTCAGAACGGTCCATAAAGGATAGATGTCACATCCTTAACATTGCTTTTTCCTCTGAAACACAAAAATGAAAATTGAAATAAAATTGATATTTTATGTTTTGTGAATGGTCAACCGTTCTCCATTCGGCAGATATTGTTGCTTCTGGTTTGTGCATTGTAAATCACAGAAAGTCTACAAAATATGTTGTCTCCCAAAAACTGGGTCTTTGTTTTATAGGCCCGTTGCTGGCGTCTCATAACAGATTTAGGCATTTGGAAATGACATGTTGTGAAGATAGGGGTTGTTTTCCTAAGGAGTGAAACAAAAACCTGATGATAAATAAAGAGACATTCTTAAATTGTATTTTGTGTGTCGAAATAATTTTTTTTAATTAGTATTGTCATTGTACAGATTCCCGATAAACACAATCTCTCTCCTGACCGGACCCAAAACTCATGTGAGTGATAAAACCGTATTATTATCAGTATTATATTTTATTTAAACAAAGTAGAATTATATTTAAAACGAGTGTTAACTAATACAAGAGGAACGATCGAAAAATGCATCAATTTCTTTATTCAGGGACAAAATTGCGGCATTTTTTTAATGGGCATCCTGTTTAACCGGGAAATCAAAGTGTGTTAAAAAACGCCAAATAACGATAAGGATATCGATTGATACTTTTCTGATGTCTGGACTCTATTTTCAGAGATTTAGAAAAATATAAATAGATGGTTCTATATATTGGTAATGAATACATTCTGTGAGAATTTATAGTTCAGGTTTTGACTGTGAATGTCACGTCAGTAACGCTGGAATTGCCCAATAATTAAACTAAGAATGATTAGGCCTACATGATGTCTCGGGACAGTTCTTATTACTTCAATATATTTTTACAGCGTTGCCATGTACAATTAAAACAGTGCAACACATAATTGAAAATAGTACAAAGCAGCATATAAATTAAGAACAAAAGTTTTTGTCTCTCTGGCAGACACTCGTCTCTTTTGGCCAGTTTCTTTGTCTCTCCTGATCAACTCAACTGTCTGCTGCTATCCGCTTGGTCGTCACTTAAAAAAAAACAACAACTTGAATTTAACAAACAAAATTGTTCCAAACATTTTTCTAAATGAATTATGAAACAATAACAAATACAGTGGTGTGAAAAAGTGTTGGCCCCCCTTTCTGATTTCTTATTGTTTTGCATGTTTGTAACACTTTAATGTTTCAGATCATCAAAAAAAAATTTATATTACACAAAGATAAAGCAGGTAAATACAAAATGCAGTTTTTAAATAATTATTTATTTATTAAGGGAAAAAAGCTGTCCAAACCTGCCTGGCCCTACGTGAAAAAGTAATTGCCCCCTAAATCTAATAACTGGTTGTGCCACGCTTTGCAGCAACAACTGCAATCAAGTGTTTGCGATAACTGGCAATGAGTATTTCACGTCGCTGTGGAGGAATTTTGGCACACTCTTTTTTGCAGAATTGTTTTAATTCAGCCACCCATTAGAGGGTTTTCAAGCATGAATGGACTGTTTAAGCATCTCAATCGGAATTAAGTCGACTTTGACTTGGCCACTCCAAAAACCTTAATTTTGTTTTTCTTGAGCAATTCAAAGGTGGACTTGCTGGTGTGTTGGGATCATTGTCCTGCTGCATAACCAAAGTGCGCTTGAGCTTGAGGTCACAAAACTGATGGCCGGACATTCTCCTTCAAGATTTTCAGATAGAGTGCAGAATTCATGGTTCCATCAGTTATGGCAAGTTGTCTAGGTCCTGAAGCTGCAAAGCAGCCCAAGATCATCACACTACCACCACCATGTATGACTGTTGGTATGATGTTCTTTTTAATGAAATGCTGTGTTGGTTTTACACCAGAGTAACGGGACACGCACCTTCCAAAAAGTTCAACTTTTGTCTCATCAGTCCACAGAATATTTGCCCAAAAGTATTGGGGATAATCAAGATATTTTTTGGCAAATGAGAGACGAGCCTTTGTGTTATTTTTGGTCAGCAGTGGCTTTTGCCTTGTAACTCTCCCATGGATGCCGTTTGTGCCCAGTCTCTTTCTTATTGTTGAATCATAAACACTGACCTTAATTGAGGCAAGTGAGGCCTGCAGTTCGTTAGATGTTGTTCTGGGTTCTTTTATGACCTCTTGGATGAGTCGTCGTTGTGCTCTTTGAGTAATTTTGGTTGGCCGGCAACTCCTGGGAAGGTTCACCATTGTTCCAAGTTTTCTCAATTTGTGGATAATGGCTCTGAACATGATTCGCTGGAGTCCCAAAGCCTTAGAAATGGCTTTATAATCCTTTCCAGACTGATACATGTCAACTGTTTTGATAATCATCTGTTCTTGAATTTCTTTAGATCACGGCATGATGTGTTGCACTTTAAGCATGCTTCACTTTGTCAGAAAAGGTTCTATTTAAGTGATTTCTTGATTCAACAGGTCTGGCAGTAATCAGGCTTGGGTGTGGCTAATGAAATTTAACTCAGCTTTCTAAAATAACGTGGTTAATTGCAGTTCTTTTATGATTTAACAGGAGGGGGCAATTAAATTTTCACGTAGGGCCACGTAGGTTTGGACAGCTTTTTCCCTTAATACATAAAATCATCATTTAAAAACTGCATTTTTGTATTTACTTGCATTATCTTTGTGTATAATTAAAATTTGTTTGATGATCTGAATATTTTAAATGTGACAAATATGCAAACAATTAAAAAAAAATCAGGACCACTTTTCACACCACTGTATAACTTTGCAATTAAAAACAAAATTGACCTTTGTTATGGCTGCAACAGCAGCTGTGTAATTAGGCTACGAGAGAGAGAGAAGAAAGACACGTGCTCCAGTCGGACTCGGGCCGAGGATACTGTTAAGCTGTCGGCTAAGGGCTGCTATAGGGCCTAGGTTTGAGGCCCGTGCAGGTCTATACCAGATTTATGCATTTGGAAATGAATGTTGTGAATCAGGGGTTGTTTTCTAATTAAATGAGAACATTCTTAAGTTGTATTTTGTTGTCTAAATAATTTTTTTAATTATTATTTTCATTTTACAGATTCCCCCAATCTCTCGCACGCCCAAACTCTGTATGCTAAACCGTATTATTATCAGTATTATTTTTATTTAAACAAATGTTGAATTATTATTTAAACACGTTTTAACTAATACAAAGGAATGATAAAAAGTGATCAATTTCTTTATTCAGGGACATAATTTTTGGCATGTCATGGGCTCTGTTTACGGGAATAAATGTGTTAAAAAAGGCCAGATAACGAATAAGTATGTGTGTCCTGCTGAAATACATCAGCGAATTATTAAATGTAAGTTTCAAGCCTTTCATAATTTGTGGCATTAATGTGAGTGCCAAAATATGTGTTAGAACAAGGCCTAGCCTATAACACTCAACAATAAACCACCTTTTCAATCGTTTTATTTTTTAAGGCATAATGCACAACTCCTTAAATGTAATCTAAACATTCCAAGTTAATATTCTACTTTTTGTACGATTTCTAGGCGTTTTTCATGTCGCAGTTTTAGCCTATTAATCTTGATTTGAACGTATTATTTCTGTTTTTTATGGTGCGAGTCAGAGTAAATTGTGACACAAATAAAGTCTCATGAACGTGCAGCCTTGTACAGAAGACCAACGGCCGAGGTCAGGATTTTTCGTTCAAAAACTTTAGCCTGTAGATTGAAATGAAAACCCCTTAATACAAAATAAGGAATTTGTGTAATTATAATGGTTTTCATAATGACTGTTTAATAAACATAACATGCAGCAAGAGCCTTTGTGTAAATGTAATTCTTTTTTTTTTTTTGATGCATTAGGCTGCAGCCTACGACTATCCCACATTTCAAATTAACTTTCTAAAAAATTAATTTTCTGATTTTTTAAGGCTTGTTTATAATGTTATAGATAACGTGATGTTTTCATTCGTTATTGGATCTCCGTGTACAAAAACACAATATCAATTTTCCAGTCAGTTTGCAAACGTCCCTGTCATTTGTCCACTGACTGTAGTTGTGAAAACCAACTTTAAACACGCGACTCTGACTTGCCCCCAGTCAACGCTGTGGCCCCGCCCGGCAGCGGTACACCGGCGGAAGTAGTAGTATTTTGGTGTGGACACCTAACTGTGTATATATATATATTAATACTATATTATAATATATATATATATATATATATATATATATATATAGATATTAGGGCTTCAGTCGATTAATTACATGATGTGTTCATTAATTAATTAATTAAATTAATTACAAAATACATTTGGTTCACAAAAGATAAGTTAAAGCTATTATTGTGTTAAATGAGAAAAGCATCAAATAGACATTACAAAAAATAGCTTTAGAAAGAAATATTTTAATTCAACATAAAAAATACTTTTCACAGATTTAGGCTACAACGACCTAATATAAACTATGGCAGCGGTTTTCAACTCCAGTCCTCGAGCCCCCCCCACTCTGCATATTTTATGTTTCTCTTATCACTTTAGACATTTGTTCTATTTGACTGTAAGTGCCCTGCAAAGTAGACATTACCGGATATTCCTCCATGACTCCAGTTTGAAGGGAGCGTATATATTCCATTCAAAGGGCATTAAAGTGTGCGAGACGAGAATTTAAATTGTCTTTATTTACAGAGGTATATTATGTCACACTTCTCTAGTAAGTTTCGTCTGTGTGTGAAGACGCTGCAGGGAGCAGCGCAGCGCAAATCTATGAATTAATGTTCCGAAGTGAAATAAACTTCAATGTATTTCCCCTGCTCAGGGAGTAGGGAGCAAATGAACACTGTGTAGGGATCATATCAATCAGAACACAGTACATGCATGGAGCTCTTTTCTAATGAGCTGATTATCTGAATCAGGTGTGTTAAATAAGGGAGACATGCAGTGATTTTGCCAGCCCTTTTGATCACTCTGGATAAGTACAGTTCTTGGAGAGTGGGGAGGGTTGTGCCAGTGATTCGCTCAGCTGTCCGGACTACCCTCTGTAGTCTTCTTAGGTCAGATTTGGTAGCTGAGCTGAATCAGATAGTTATTGAAGTGCAGAGGATGGATTAAATGATGGCGGAGTAGAACTGTTTCAGCAGCTCCTGTGGCAGGTTGAACTTCCTGAGCTGGCGAAGGAAGGAAAGTAAACCCTCTGGCTGAGTCAATTGTTGAAGTGTTCCCACTTCAGGTCCTGCGAGATGTTGTGCCCAGGAAAATGAATGACTCCACTGCAGTAACAGTTGCTGTCCATGATGGTGTGTGGGGGGAGTGCAGGGGGTTTTCTCCTGAAGTCTACTATCATCTCCACAGTTTTGAGTGTGTTTAGCTCCAGGTTGTTGAGACTGCACCATACAGTCAGCTCTTTAACCTCCTGACTGTAAGTAGACTTGTCACCATCCTGAATGAGGCCGAAGAGTGTGGTGTAGTCTGCAAACTTCAGGAGCTTGACAGAGGGTCTTTAGATGTGCAGTCGTTGGTGTGTAGAGGGAGAAGAGCAGTGGGGAGAGAACACAACCCTGAGGAGCTCCAGTTCTGATCGTACGGGTGCTGGATGTGTATTTTCCCAGCCTCACTAGCTGCTGCTATTGTGTAATTTTATTGAAGTATTATGTGAAAATGAAAGTAATCAATATATAAATTAATATGCTGAATTATGTCAACCCTGGATGTCATAATGGGGAATAATGAACATATAATAGTCTTTTCAATAGACGTATAATAGTCTTTTCATTAGACAGTGAACCTTTCATTAACAGTAAACCAGTGAACTTGAAATAACCTA
>JADLZN010002411.1:0-20809 GCA_018155175.1 Sinocyclocheilus anophthalmus | reverse complement strand
GTAGATAAATTTGACACACATCTCGTATGACCACACTACCAACCAATGAAATAAAAGCCTTTTTAAAAAATGGCTGATCGGACCACATTCCACCATTAAAAAACAAGGCCAAGAGGGTTGGAAACAATTGTGGCAAATCAGGTATCTATAACCAATAAAAAATAACCGGAACAAAGAAAAAACACAAAATGACCAAATTTGGAGAGAACAAAGGGTATATAATATGAGCTGACAAACAAAGACTTTGGAATGATTTGGAATGCTGTGACTGTCTTCCCGGCTTTGTTTCTTTGTTAAATAAAGTCTTATTTTGACATCTGGAACTCTGCTCCTCCACTTCATTGGCCGCACCCAAGAAAAATCCACAACAGATTGGTGTCACGAACAGGATTGGCTTGAGGCCCAACGTCCACGAGGCCCATCGTAGGTGGTACCTGGACGGCTATACAAACAGATCTCTAAAAGGGGCGCCCCGAAAAAACGAGGTAGGCAATATTTTGCTTAAATTGGAAATAAGACTGTTTGTGTGGTTGACTAAGGTCACACCTGTGATGGTAATCTGAGACAGGGCTTCACCAATAAATGAATCTAAGATTTGAACTAAATTAAGTAAAATAAAAGTGGAATTGAGAGGTTCCGGATGTCAAAAGATTCACATGCTTTAGAGTAGTAAAAAGCTTTTGTATATAAGTTGTAAATAAGAAGAAGCACCGTGCTGTGCCATTCGAGAAGGGGCACATACTGGGTCGGAGACCTCCCAAAATAAGTAAGCCCAGGAATCAAGAGAGCCGTTCAGAAAAGAGGGAGCGTGGCTCTTGAGAGGTACTTATGAAGGAGGACTTCCCAAAATAAGCAAGCCCAGGAATTAAGGAGCCGCTCAGACGGTGGAGCGTGGCCTTGAGGGGTGCTTATGAGGGAGGGGTTGCTTTGATCAGAGTATTAAGTTGTGTACACAGTGTCAAGGGACACAGAGCTTTTGTATATAAGAAGTGCATATAAGAAGTGCACAGTGTCGTGAAGGGACACTAAAAACCTGTTCAGAGACTTCCCAAAATAAGCAAGCCCAGGAATCAAAGAGCCGCTCAGACGGTGGAGCGTGGCTTTGAGGGGTGCTTATGAGGGAAGGGCGGCTGAAGCAGGTATGTCTGTTTTTTTTTTTTTTTTTTTTTCCAGATCAAGTAGAGTAGATGTCTTTTGTTTGTCCATTATATGTTGTAAAAATATTTGTATGTGCATCAAAGTGGTGGAAACATTGAAGCATTGAATGTTTTGGCTGAATGATTAACTGTGTTGGCTGCTTTGCGCTGTGTGGAAAGCTGAATGTGTGTGTGACATATATGTTCTATGTAAATGCTCTTTGATTTAACTGGAATGAAAAAGCAATACAATTAAAAACAAATACACTAAATGAACAATAAAGATTATATTGAGAGAATTGTAAGTATTGAGGGAATTGTAAGAGTTGAAAAAAACAAAAAATATTCCCAGAAATTGGCTCTGTCGGCTGTTTGGACACCGTCCAAGTTGCCGACGTTGTGATCCAAATTGTGAAACTGAATTATTGATAAAGAAACAGATAAAGAAGTGATTGATTTTTCATTCCTAAAAGACAGAGAAGGGGACCAAAAGCTGCTTGGTGTTTTTTCTCTTCGCTCTGTGTGAATGTAGCAAAAAGTGTGGGAGAGAAGGCCTTGAGTGTGTGTGCAGGCGAGGAACCTGTGTGTGTGTGTGTGTGTATGTGAGTGAGAGAGATGCATGTGTGTGCTGAATGCGTGTGTGTGCACGTGAGAACCTGTTGATTTGATTTGTGTGTGTGTGTGACTAACAAAGAGAAAGTGTTGTGTGTGCATGAGTGGAGTGTATGTGTGTGAGTAAATGTTGATAAAAGTGAAGGCTGATATAGGGAAGAAAGCAGAGAAATTAGACAGATTATCTTTGTGCCTGTCCTGATCCTAAAAAAGAATAGAATAAGCATATTTAATGTAACAGATGAGTTCAGTTTTGATGCAAATTATGAACACCAAAGTGAATGGAGAAGTGTGAAAGAATATCAAGAATTTTTGAAGACTTTGAGAAATACAAGAGGCATCTGTAATCATTTTTGGTTGGAATCAGATTTTGTTGACAGGAAAGGGCAGGTACAAAGATTGACAGATTACAAGAAGAACAGTCTTCTTAGAAAATTGATTAGCATTATAAATTTAAGGGACATAACAGAGGAATGGCCAACAATACCTTGGGAAAATATTGTTTATAATAACATAACAGTTCGACAATTGACAGATCAACTAGTGAACCTTTGTGCCCCAACACTTTCCCCAACAGAAGCTGCCTCTAATGTAATTGAAATCCCAGTTGGTCGAATTGTGGCACCCTATGCTAGGAGGTGTCTGGCAGGTCAGTGGATAAAGGATACCACAGTAGCTACAATCCTTGACAACATATGCCTCTCACTGACAGTTGTCACACGAGAAGTGGACTGGATATCTAAAGTGATAGTCAAATCAGATGAAAAGGGAAACATTATGCCAGTGACTATACCTAGTAGAACAGTGAGACGTTTGTTGGTGACAACTGAGCTGAGAGGTGTGCCACAAATATATGCCATTATGGATGGTGAGCAGAGAAAGTAAAAAATAAAGAAAAGGGGCCCAGGACTAACAGTTCAGCACACTGAGAACACTGCTTAAATAAATTAGATAAAATAAAATAAAAATGGCAGATGAGATAAATGTAAATAGAAAGAGGAAAAGAAGAGGCAAGCGAGGCAGAAAAATTTTAACAATACAAGAGAAAAGATTATTGATTGATTACATGGAACCACTTAATCTAAAATATTGTACAAAGGATGATTTAAACATTGGTGTATATAAAATAGAAGAGTGTTGTATAAAATCAACATCTCTCACCTACTCAATTTGGGCAAGGGGAATTACAGCGACAGGTCGTCACTTTCAGTTGAGAAGACTATGGAGTTTTGAGGCATTCAGCTTGGGAGAAAACATCATTTGGACAAACAGCAATATCCAGAAGGAAGAAATAGAAGGCCTTGTGTTACCCTTTAAATTGTTAACTAGAAAACACATTGTGATTATTTTGAAATATTTGAGACAATCTAAACAGCTTTTATAAAAGGTGAAAAGTCCTCCGCCCAGCAAAAATCCAGGTGAAAATCAGGGGTCGGATACTTTTAGTGATCCTCGTCTGATGAGCCTGGTGAAAATTAGCTAGTAATTAGAAACGCTGGGATTAGAGAGGTAAATTACTGAAGGGAAAATAAATAATAATAGTTAATTGTGTTGAACAGATTGATAACTCAAATTTCAAAGATGTCAACTCCAGTAGAATTTTTAGCTTTTCAAAATCCAGCCTGTAAGGAAGTAATAATAGAGCTCTCAAAAAGATGGGCAGAAAGAACAAAGAAATTGGCTACTAAGTGGCCGGCAGAGGGAACATTTAATATGACAATGTGTAGAGAAATGGAGGTATTGGTAAAAAATTATAAGACCAATGATAAATCCAAAAAGAGAAATGACAAAAGAGAGCAAGAATTAGGGGTATTGACTCTGTTCAAACAACATGGAATTCAATTATTAAAATTAGAGAAACAAGAAAGAGAGAATAAAGATAATTAAATAAAAGGAGAAAGGCCACCTCCATATGTTCCTTCCTGCGATCAGACTGTTAATCAGATGCCTATAGTACAGGGAAAAATAGATTTAAAGGGGGCAGTAGAATTTGAGGGCTATGTTCAGGATGTGAATACAGTTGTTGACATAGATGAGCAGATTTGCAGGAGTGAAATAAGGAGACTAGCAAATACCACAAGAGAGAGAGACGAACACACAGCCACAAGAGAGGGGCTGGAGCTACAAGAGGAGGGACTAAGAACATCAACACCAAAGCCTCAAGCAAGATACCGAGTGAGAGAGAGAACAGCCCACAGGGTGGAGCCAAGGAGTGACAGGCTTGGAGGAAAAGGAGCCAGGGGCTACAGAGAGGAGGGGAGAGCTGATGAGTCACTCGCATACCGTAGACATTCAGCAATACTTGAAGAAATGGAAGACCAACACAAACAACAGACATCAGTTAGTGGAGACTCACTGGATGAGCAGTTAAAGGGACTCCTTGACAAGCAACCTGAAGGAGCAGTGGCAGATGCTGACTCAGTTCAAGAAGCTCTGGAAGATATGGAGGATAGATGCTACAAAACAAGAGACAGTCTCAAAAAGCTGTCCACATGACAAGAGAAGATTTCACACAGGCTGTAGACGAATTGAAGCGGAGCTGATGAAATGCATGGAGCAAACATGAACAAAACAACACACCAAGCCCAATGATTATGGGGTCCCCCCCCCCCCCAGCAGAGAACAATACAAGCAAGTAGCTGGGACACTGGTCATGCAGGACATAGAAGATCCAGAAGACCAGTTTCAAGTTCTTCAAGCATAAAGACAAGGAGGAGGAGAAGAAAACCGATCAACGAGGAGAACAAGAAGTGCAACAAGAAGAGAACAGGCCCCAGGATATGAGTGCCCAATCCTCATCAAGCATGGTTATGCTCAATACACACCTTGGGCAAGTCAAGATCTGGACACTTTGGTTTCCTGTCTTCCAGACATTCATGAAGGTGCTGGAAAATGGATCAGAACATTCGAAGAAGAAACAACTGGAAAGCTTCTGGCCCTGGGTGACATCAAAGCTCTACTTGCCAAATGCCTGGGGGCCTCCAAAATGAATGATGTACTCAAGCAGTCTGGCCTCCTTCGAGCTGTGGACAGACCCCAAGCAGATGGAGCTTCTTTTGACAAACATCGATGCGACATTTGGATAACTCTGAGAGCTGAATACCCAATGCAAACTGATCCAGGTTTCCTGAAAGGAGAGACAATCGGGGAGACTAAGAATCCCACCACCTACATCCAGAGACAACTGAGACGTTGGAAAGAAGAACTGGAAAGAAATCCAGAGAAAGACAAAATACTGACACCACTCTTCAGGACCGCCATTGTGGAATCCATGCCTGCAGCAGTGAAAGTGAAGCTGGAGGATGTGATAGGTCTGAATTCCAAGTCACACAAAGAATTCAGAGACCATGTGGTTCATGCAGTGGAACAATATAGAAAACAAGAGCTAAAAATAAAAACCCAAGAAAAAGAGTTGCAAAGAAAACTGACTCAGATGCAGCTTGAGGAACTGCTCAAAAAGAAGAAGAAAATTCAAGCAGTACAGAAGGAAGATCACTCAGCAGTGATGGCACCAGTCAACACTGAAGTGTTTGTTAATACATCTGCAACAATGAATGTGCCTATACCAACAAATCAGATTGCAACAGAACAAACACCACCTGCTGGAACAGTCACTGCACCACAAAGAACAGCACCAGTTGTCATCTATCTCAAGCCAGAGCCGCCAAACAACAGAGGCTGGAACAGACAACAACAAGGGCGTGGCAGAAGAAGATTGAATCAGCAACAAGTTAGTGGCCTACCAGGAGTCTGTTGGAGATGCAATCAGCATGGACACACCAAAATAGATTGTCCCATTAATCCTTGGCAGCAAAACCAACCAATGGCCTCAGGATTCAACTATAGACAACAGCAAGTGCAACCACAAACCCAAGGTCCTGTCAACCCATGGCGTGGACCTGACCAAGGTTACTAGGGCTGCCCAGAGAATCTTACAGGGAGGAAACAGCTTCCAATAATATCATGTGATGCTGATCAAGAACCAATCCTTCAAGCCAATATCGAAGGAAAACCCATTTCTCTCATGCTCGACACAGGGGCAACGTACTCATGTTTGAATCCAAGATATGCTTCGCACCTCCCCATGTCTGGAAAATATATAAAGACAGTAGGATTCTCGGGAACAACTCAGCTACCTCCTATGACAGCCCCTGTGAGCATAAGCCTGAAAAACACTTGAAATTAGAATACCAATATTAGTCTCAGAACACACACCTGTAAATTTGTTAGGTAGGGATGCCATATGTAAATTAAAAATGCAAATATGGTGTACACCAGAGGGAATTTATATAGATGATAGGGCAATGAGACAAATGAATGTTTCAACATCACAACAAGCACAAAAACCATGTGATAACATGTATTGGTTAGGAGATTTAAAAAAAGATGTAGAAAAAACAATTAGTAAATAGGGAAGATATATAAGGGAACAGCTATGCGAACCAAGCCTACCAAAAACTGAATTTCATTGTACCATGAAGTATGATGAAAACAAAGATCCAGATTTTGAAAAAAGATGGCTAAAAGACACAAAAGGATTGAAAATCCCCATGATATCACAAAGCATAATAATAGGACCTAAAGGTGTAGCTCTGCAGATAGACAGGGAAAGATTCATAGATGACTGGTTCGCAGTACCTAACTCAGTGCCACATGTTACATTATATGTAAATAAAGATTGTCTCTCTAAAGATTTAGGACCCATGATGAAACAAGCAGAAAAAAGCAAGTGGGAAGTCACAGAAAATCCTCTAATTTTCCAAACAGCAGACAAAGAATATCTTAAGATTTTGTGTGCTACTCCAATGATAGGTGTCCCCAGAATGGTAATAAACACAAGAGTTGAGCCAAAAGTTAAAGAACATCAAACAAAGCAAAATTAATTGTTAAAAGACATGGAGAGACAAGTACCATTAGAATTATGGTCTCAACATGACACAGATGTGGGGTTAGTAAAATCAGCCAATCCAATTAAAGTAGTACTTAAACCAGGAGCTAAAGTACCCAGAAAATTGCAATACCCTTTGAAACCAGAAGCAATAGAGGGAATAAAAAAGACAATTGAAAGACTAATGAAAGCAGGAGTGCTTGTTGAAACTACTAGTTATGGTAACACCCCAATATTGCCAGTAACTAAAGCAGATAAATCAAAGTGGCGTCTGGTGCATGATCTGAGAGCAGTGAATGAGGTTGTGGAGGATTGGCCAACTGAAGTTCCAAACCTGCATACGTTGTTAACCAATGTTCCATATGTTGCTAATTATTATACTGTAATTGATCTTTGTTCAGCTTTTTTCAGTGTTCCCTTAGCCGAGGAGAGCAGACCTTTGTTTGCGTTCACCTATCAAGGTAAAAAACTCACCTACACAAGAATGCCCCAAGGCTTCAAACACTCACCCCATGTATACAATCAGATTTTAAAAGAAGAATTAGAAGAACTTAGGTTAGACAGCACATTGATACAATATGTAGATGATTTGTTAATCTGTTCAACATATTTGGAACAATGTCATCAAGACTCAATTAAAGCACTCAATAAATTAGCTGAGGGGGGACAAAAGGCCTCTAAAGCAAAATTGCAATATTGCTTACCACAAGATGAATACTTAGGACGCACTATTTCACATGGGATAAAAGCTGTATCGCCCAGTCAATTGGAAGTCATCAGTAAAGTTCCCCAACCTCAAACAGTGTGACAAATGATGACTTTTTTGGGTATGACAAGGTTTAGTGCAGATTGGATTGAGGACTACGCAATCAAAACAGCTCCATTAAGAGCAATAATGAAGCAAGTGGGCTGTCAAAATCTTAGGGCACCACTAGTATGAACACAGAAGCACTAATAGCATTTGAATCATTGAAAAAAAGAACTACAGACCGCTCCTGCCTAGACCATGCCCACATATGACAGACCATTTAATTTGTACATTGCAAACAGAAAAGATGACTATGCATCTGCAGTTTTGATGCAGGAAACATGCAGCGGAAGGAAAAAACAACCAATAGCTTATTATAGCACAAAATTAGACAATGTAGCTGAAGGTTAAACACCATGTTACCAACAAGGGTTAGCAACAGTATATTTTGCATATGAAAAGGCCTCCACAATAACCATGGGGTACCCAGTCATAATCTACACTCACCATAAAGTAGCAGAACTGTTGGAACAAGGGAAGTTTGTCTTGACCCCTTATAGATGTATAGCATACTCAACATTATTAACCTTTCCAGACATTACAATTAAAAGATGCACAACAGTTAACCCAGCGAATTTTATACCATTGCAAGATGAAGGCACACCACATGAATGTGTAGCTGACTCTCTAGCCTTTACTAGATTGAGACCAGATCTAGAGTCAACACCAATTCCAAAAGCACATGTTGACTATTTTGTGGATGGTTCATGCTTTAAAGACCATTTAGGAAATCATGCTGGATTTGCAGTTGTGAAACGAGTTGATGATGATTTTATCCCAGTGGTGGTGCAGCATTGTAAACAACCATGCTCAGCACAACTGGCGGAATTGAAAGCTCTAACTGAAGCATGTAGGCTGGCCAAAGACTTGAAAATAAATATCTACACAGATTCTGCATATGCACACGGCATATGCCATCTTTTTGGAGCACTTTGGAAGCAAAGAGGCTTTAAGAAAAGCGACGGTACGCCTGTCCAGCATAGTAATCAGATAACTGATTTAATATCAGCCATGATGCAACCCAAACAATTGGCCATCATCAAATGTCAATTACATAAAAAAGGCAATGATTTTGTAAATAAGGGCAATAATGCGGCAGATCAATATGCTAAACAAGCTTCTAGCTGTACAACAGCAATAATGGCTCCTTACGTTCTAATTCAACCTCAACCTCAATTGGCTGATGTTGCACGAATGCAACAACAAACTACTCCATATGAAGTCAGTGTGTGGCAACACAGAGGGGCAACTCGAGATGTAAATGGAGTTTGGCGTTCTCATGAGGGACACATGATAGCTCCCACACCTTTGCTTACAATCCTCATCTCTGACGCGCATGGTTTTGATCATTGCGCGAGGGGAGAAGTGATTAGAAAGATAAAGCGGCAGGGATATTGGTCGCCTTATTTACAAGCTGTGGTGGATGGGTATCTGTCAGAGTGTGAAGTGTGTGCCCAGAATAACGTTAGAAAAGGAATTTCTGCTCCCATTGGCCACATACCAGTTCCAGAAGGTCCATTCAAACATTGTGACTGTGATTGAAGGAGAATTAAATGAAATTAAGCAGGCCCAACTAAAATGACATAGAGTCAAAAGAGCTTATGAAGCAAACCCAGAGGTATACTTATATGTGATAGGCCAGCCAAGGGGAATACCAGAGAAATATAAAGCAAGAAGTGAGATCAACTCTGGATTTACTTGTATGGATAACCCCAAATAAGAACTTAGAATGGATCAATTATATTTACTATAATCAACAGAGATTCATCAATTATACTGATAATGCCTTAGATGCCCTGGGACAACAATTGGGTCCCACAAGTAAAATGACATGGCAGAATAGACAAGCACTGAATTGGCTCCTGGCAGAAAAAGGAGTGTGTGTAATGTTTGGTTCTGACTGTTGTACTTATATTCCAACAAATACAGCCCCAGATGGAATCATCCGCAAATCTAATGGAGGAAACTGAAAGACGCCTGAGAGAAGAACGTGACCAAAAACGCTGGAGCAGACATGCAAAATTGGGATTGGTTTAATTCATTTTTTGGGTCTTGGGGACAATGGTTAACTAGAGTGGGCATCATAGTTGGCATTGCTGTTGTTGTGTTTCTTTTGTTGTTTTGTTGTATTATGCCTTTCATCAGATCAATGCTGGCCAATGCTACAGCCAAACAGATGATTAACGTATCGATAAAGCCAGCTGGAGTTGATATTGGATTCACCAACATGTATACAGTGGGACCTGGACTCGATGAACTGGACGACTTTGAGTAACACCTTCCTGAAAAAACAAAAGAATAGTAGGGAAGGAGTGCCTTTTGTTTTCTATTTTGTTATTTTTGTATTTTCTTTTCTTATAATAGCATATGGGGATAGACTTAGAGGTTGTTATTTTGTTTTGGCATATGCTCCTTCCTGAAGTCATTTTAATCTTTAAAGTCATTGATTTGTGAAATCATTTATCATATGTTTTGAATTCATGCTGTTAAATAAATCAAATGTAAAAATTGATTATTTTTGGAAAAGAAAAGGGAATGTTAAAGGTTTTAAGCAGGTCATTGTCCGTGTTACGAGGCAATGCAACCAGACAAAGGGGATGATAAAGAAAGATTACTTATTTTCATCATTTAACCTTAATTTATCAGTATATAGTTTGTTTGTTCTTTAGCACTGGAAAAGTCATCAAAGTATGAAAAGAAGAAAAGATCAACGAGCACCTCGGTGCTTAGCAGCATGAGTAGATTCAACTGGAGGTTTAAAACCCACCATCTACTCCAACACCAGATAACGCTGGAGGTCAAGGGAGCTTGCCTGAGAGCTCCTCTGGCAACGAAGGACAGCAGCACCAGATAGCGCTCCAAGCTACCGGCAATGCTTGGAGTTCCTCTGGCTACGAGGGACAGACCAGTGCATCATTTATTACGTTATGTTGTTTTAATCAGTTAACTAATCATTCATTTACACTACATAACCATGACAACCATGGGCAAGGCTTGAACATTTCATGAGCACATGCATTGACACATATTATTGATTTTTTGACCCCCAAGAATGTATAGATAGGGAAGTGGATTCTTTTACTCTTCTCTGGTCAATAGTGAGGAGAGATGTTTGGATCTGACTTCCTCTGGAGTGCAGCAGCATAAAGAAACCATTTGGTAAAAAGTGATGGAGGACCTTTATTGGTTCATGGAAGGATAGAAGGATGGGTGGTTTTGTGGTGTTGCACTCTAGGCAAAGGGCTTAGCGGTGAGGCTTGATGAAGCCTCAGAGGGGGGATATATTGTGTAATTTGAAGTATTATGTGAAAATGAAAGTAATCAATATATATATTATTATGCTGAATTATGTTAACTCTGGATGTCATAGAACGAATAATAGTATTTTCATTAGACAGTGAATCTTTCATTATACAGTACACCAGTGAGCTTGAAATAATGTAACAACATGTATAATGGTCCTTTCATTAGACAATGGACCTTTCTGTAGACAGCAGACGTAAACATGAAATAATCTAATATTATCAGGAACAGGTGGATGGATGTGACGTACACATCTCGTATGACCACATTACCGACCAATGGAAGGTGGCAAAACAAAAGCAAGTAGATAAACTTGACACACATCTAGTATGACCACACTACCAACCAAATAGAAAACAAGGCCAAAAGAGTTGGAAACAAAATTGTGGCAAATCAGGTATCTATAACAAATAAAAAATAACCGGAACAAAGAAAAAACACAAAATGACCAAATTTGGAGAGAACAAGGGGTATAATAACATGAGCTGACAAACAAAGACTTTGGAATGATTTGGAATGCTGTGACTGTCTTCCCGACTTTATTTCTTTGTTAAATAAAGTCTTATTTTGACATCTGGAACGCTGCTCCTCCACTTCATTGGCCGCACCCAGCATTCTACACAGGCATTGCAAATTAAATGGATGATTGAATGAAACTCATCTGAAAATTGAACAAGCTTTTTGCCAAGCCCTCACACTGCTTTACACATCATCAGAGAGAAGTCGTAGTGAAGAGCGAAGTGTTTGTCATTGCTTCATAAAAGTCTACTTATGATTGTTGATAAATAAGTTTACTCGGCATTTTATTGTGCACATCTCCTACTGCATAGATTTAGCTTTAGAAGTCAGTATTGTCTATAGGTTACACAGGTTCAGTGATCGCACACCATAAAAATGTCAAAATCATGCATAGCTTGTTCTTAGGATCAAAATGAACTAAATTATAGCAGAAATCAAACATTAATAAGAGAGAACCATGTCTTTATTGACTTGAAATAAAAAAAAAAATTCATTATACTAAAATATTTATCATACAAAAATATGAACATACACAGTATGTTTGAAAGACTGGCTGTTACTGTTAAAAGAAACAATGATTTGATTGAAAAGTTGAAATTTCATTCTGCGATGATAAGAATCTCTTGCTCTGCTTCAGTCAGTTCTGTCATCACATTCTCCCTGACCGGAGACATCGGCTCTCCTTTCTTGCAAGCGCTCAGCTTTGGATTGTCCCTTAAACAAACACATGCACAGACATTTAAATACATTCACATCAAAGCATGTGGCCATTTTGGTCGGTCCTATCATATGGCTTTAAAATATAACACTTATGGACAACTTTCCAAATGCCAAAAAGTAGGAGAAAGAAGCAGTAATCAGATACTTCTCTAGTTTCACCCTTGAACTGACTTCACATTTAACTCTTATGTTGATTAGCTCCTCCCCCTTCAATCCTGCACTGACTCAGGCCCTTATTATTCAACTCGGGCCTGAGCATTGCATAATGGGAATGTATTTCCTTTCATAGTGAGCAGGCACCACCCTTCTCTAAACTACTAGATTGACTCTCACTTTACCCAAGCAATTAGTTACACCTCTGTTGTTCACATATCAACTATGTAACAGCACCACTCCCATTAGTTTAGTCTCTTGGTGTTAACAGGGTTATCCCACTACTGCCCCTGCTGGCCACAGGTGATACTGACAGCCAGAAATTAACCGTAGAAGATGAATTGGACAGTGTGAGGGCTTGCCATCGGCCATGTTGATTCATTTATTTACATAATCACATACTTACACACAGGCTGACTTACTTCTTGAAGCTGAAGGCCCCCCAGAGGCCGCTGATGGTGGCCTGCAGGCCTGGACTGTTCTCATTGTTGACAGTACTCTTTTTCCCACTCGCTTTCTTCCTCAGACCACTGGGCCTAGCAGGGGCGGAGGTCTCGATTTTACCACCTTTACCCTGCCCACAAGGCTGTTTCCGAGACAACCCTGAAACCTAGAGCACATGTGTAGGAACTCAGACTGAGGGTGGAGGTGTGGGGAAAAATCATCAATGTTTAATTCCCCCCCACTCTAGGGTGTATGGAAATGGAAATGCAGACTGTGGTTTTGGGTCATGATTAGACGGACGTGCCTTTGTTCTGTTCAGAGCAGGTTTCGGCTTGCCTGTGGGAGAACTGCTTGGGCTGTTGGAGCCATCTGAATCTCTCTCCTTTTCCTTTGAAAAGAATAACAAAAAAAACAGAAATAACTGATAAATGATCAATGATGAAATTCAATACTATTTTGTTTAAATAAATTACAAATAAAACACTAATCAGGAAATTGTATCGATTAAATTGCACAATCCGAATCAAATAAATCAGTCATTACAACCTTATAATATAGCAGTTAAAAACCGCTAATATTATTATGAGATGGCGCTAAACACCATTGAACCCGTTTATTGACTATGGAGTTTTTTTTTTTAATAAGAAGAACTGTAAGGGAGCATTAGATGACGAAAAGTTATCTTAAATTAAAATCTATAAAAAACACAGCTACATGAGCAGCCTATTAAAAATCCAATCCATATATACATATATCAGGCCTCCCTAATATTTCGAATTAGTTGTGTCCCCGACTAAGGATTTACATAGTCAAATCAGAATTGTCGAATCTTGCTGATAGTCAACTGATAGTCGAATCATATGTTTGGGGCGGGGGGCAAAATACATTACCAAGAGTCAAGTAGTCAGACATTCGACGGTCACGTTAACACACAGGGAAAATGTGTAACGACACCTCGCAGATACAAATAATGTTTTATGTTTTGATTTACTAGATAGTTAACATTGTCGGACAAACCGCATAGCAGTGTTGTTTATTTTCTTAGCAGACGGATGAAACTGAAAGATTTGTATTACTAAAACCAATACATCCACACATAAAATGATCAACAGATGCAATAATCGTGAGTCCTGGGGCATGTTTACTCGAATTCTATAGCAGACTTCATTATCTTTCATTGACTTCTTGAAGCATATATTTACTGCACATAACTCCATGCAATCCATTAAATGAGCTGCCCTCAACAGCGCTGAACAAAAACACCCTTCATTCATTCTCCAAACACAAATCATGCCATTTGTAGTTGCCAAATCGTTTTCCTAATAGTGACACGTGAAGAGAATTCTCCTGCTTCCAGTGGGTTCTCAGCCATTCGGCCCTACGTTCACAGCATCCAAAAAATCTAATTTATAACCGTCTTAAATGTTTTTGAATTTGTACCTACCTGACAATAAAAAAAAAAAGTAGTCTTCAACTCTGCCTGTGTCCATTATGAGTCCTTGTTAAAGATTTCACCCATGTCAGATCATGGAATCACGAAAGTGAAACTTAATCCTGTCACAGGAGTGGATGGATTTTTCACGCACGTAACAAAATATTCTTTTTAAAAGGCGCTTCTTTCTTTCACTATCTTATTTTCAGCATTATCGGAATAGCTGTATATTATTTAATTGTGGAAAAACTCAGGTAGTTTGAATCATTAGAACCCCCCCATATACCAAAATCGCATGTACCTCGATTTTCTTTAACCCCTCTGTGAATCATCGACTGGAGATTGGCAATTGAACTGGCTCATCCTATCGAAGCCTCGGAATCTTCGACTAATTCGTTGTCACCCATAATCTTAGCACTAAGTAATGTTGTAATTCTATCTACAATTAAGACATTTAGCATCACTAATATACCTTAAAGGGCTGCTCCCCCAAAAGAAAAAATCGTCCATAATTTCACATCAATTTTACTCCAGAACTTAAAGAAGATTGTATGGTAACACAGACCAATGGCTGTGTTTTCCCCAAAAGCATTGTCCGCCCTAAGTTACTCGTAGCTCCCATTGGGTTCAAATGGGTTCTACGATGCTACTTTTAACTTACATCTTTTGGAACGCAGCCCAGCTTGTTTACCACTGATTACCATTTAATGGGGGGAAAAATCGAGAGACAAGGAGGGCGAGAATGATGACAGCCATTGTCATTTTGGTGAAATATTATTTTATTGTGACAGTATCACTATGAATGGATCAAATACATTTCTTACCGTGTTAATTTCGTCAATGAAGACGACGATTATACGAATATTCGTTAACGAACATTTTTTCTGTGTCTAAGACTAGACGTTGACGAGCTAAAACTAATATTTGATGATAAAAACTATGACGAAATTTATGCCTCGTCTTCGTTAACAAGAAGAGGTGGACTATAATGTTATTTGAGGACTACCGAACATTCAAAATACATCCTATAGGCTACTGTCTTGTCCTTCAAAATGTTCGTCCCTGTCATTGGATTGCAATCGGGTTAAGGGGCGTTTTTGCATATCTAGTCTCAGTATGGCACCCGCAGGGTATGGATAGGCTACCAAAATGCGAACTAGTGACCTGAAACAATGGCCTCAGCACCCGAAGGGGTAGGGCAGTGGTTCCCAATCTTGGTCCTGGAGAACCCCCCAAACACTGCACATTTTGTATGTCTCCATCATCTATCACACCTGATTCAACTCAGCAGCTCATTAGTGAAGACTTCAAGACCTCAAATGTGAGTGTCAGATAGGAGAGACACCAAAAACGTGCAGTGTTGGGGGTTTTCCAGGACCAGGATTGGGAACCACTGGGGTAGGGATAAGGTGACCAGACATCCCGTTTATCCCGGGAGTTCCCTAAACCCATCGTTTTGTCAATTTGTGTTCATAACAATACAAATTAATAAAGAATAAAAAGATTAACTTAAAAGTAGTGAAGGGGGATAGGCGGATAGAAGTGCGCTCTCTCTCGCGCACGCTCCATTCTTCATTCTCATATACAGCGTACATTCCAGTGCTCAAATACACACCAGCAGTCCAACTGCTACGTGTGGAGTATTCTCGTAAACACAGTCGGTTATGTTAAGTGAACGTAAACAGTGGTGAAAACTGAACGTGTCAGTATTACATGCATGTCTTCCGTCTTAAAGGGAAAGCGTTCCTAATTAAGTACCTATCCGTGTCAATAATGTTAACCAACAAAAGATGTTAAAAAAATATGTTAAGTAAACCTACGATAAATGATGGCTTCATTCTGCTACTGTTTCACAAAATGATAAATTATATATATAGAACAACGAATAAGTTTTAAGTCAAGTCAAGTCACCTTTTTTTTTTTATATAGCGCTTTTAACAATACAGCTTGTGTCAAAGCAACTTTACAGTATTAAAAAAGTTCAATAATCGCAAATGAACAATATAACACCAATTTCAGTTAAAGACAGTTCATCATTGAATTCAGTTATGTCATCATCCAGCTCAGTTCATTTTAAATAGTATCTTTGCAATCATGTTAACGATATCGCTGGAAATGAAGTGTCCCCCAACTAAGCAAGCCAGAGGCGACAGCCGCAAGGAACCAAAACTCCATCGGTGACAGACTGGAGAAAAAAACCTTGGGAGAAACCGCGCCCTTTTTTTAGTAGTTCTCAAAAACCTTTTCACTACTGTTAGAGGGATAGTTCACCCAAAAATTAAAGTTGTAATAGTTTATTCAAGTTTTTCCAAATTCAATCCTTGATTCAAATTTCTCATAGCTTAATTGATTTGGTCTAAAGAGAGAATAATTAATGACTATTTTTGTTTGAAGACGACATATAAAATAGCTACCAAAATAAAATGTTGGTAACTGCAGTTTGACTAAGTTTGACAAAATGCCATGACTTTTCCGTCGACTAAAACTAGACAAACTAGAAAGACTCAATACAAAATGTGACTAAGACTACTAGCATTTTCGTCCTCATATACAAGACTAAGACTAACTTCAAATGCCTGTCAAAATTAACACTGTTTCTCACCTTATCAGAGTTGTCCTCTGTGACTAGGGAGTCCTCCACACCAGCAGAGATGCTGCTAGACTGAGAGAAATAGGCACTGTCTTGAGACGGAGGAGACCCGGGAGATTTCTCTGTATCCTCAGTGCCCTCTACAGAAGAGGACGAGAGAGAAAGCCCTGATCCTACCCAGGAGAAGCTGCCCTTCTTTCTGTGGAACTGCTGCAGGGTGGATAACCCTGAAGGTGTGGAAGAGCGGTGTCTGTCTGTGGTGATGGTGGGTGGTTGTGAAGCAGATTTATTGAGTTCTCTGGTGCTTCCTGACCAACTAAAGACCCCGAGACCCAAACTAGCAGGCCTGGAGGAGCGAGACGGAGATGCAGATGGGCTGGACGACTCCTTTTTGGCCTGCTCTCTCTCTGGGTCAGGGTCCTGACACAATGCCGGTGTGTTTCCTTCAGACTGTGAGACAGAAGTCTCTAGAGACCTCGCAGGCTGAGGTGAATCTTGATTTAGTGCGTCTTTCTGTGCCTCTGCCATATTGGATTCACCATGGCAGAAGAACCTGATGGAGATTTCAATCATATCATTATTGCCAGCAGAGTTTAAACTGGGATTTTGGAGGTGGAGGAACAACCACCAGGCCTCCCGGTTAATATAGCACTTTATATTTAATGCCATTGTGCCACGTAACAGTCAGGTCCAATTTAACCCTTGTGTGTGTAATGAGAAAATTAAGGCCTAACAGTAACTTGTGATAGCAACAGTGCACATTCCTTTAGTAAGTTTCCCATCGTGCTCATACCTGCTGCGCATGACCTGCTCTCCAGTGCCCTCTTCTGATTGGGTTCTCCACTGCAACAGTGTTGCAAAGCGATTTCGAGGTCCAACTGTGCTACCACACCCCTTCTCCTTAGAAACAATGTTGTCCTTGGTCAGTGGCTCAGTGGTGGGTGGAGTTTCAGGACAGCGTCTCTTTACACCAGCTGAATACTGCCCTAACAGGTCATCCACAGAGAGGCTGGTGTCTTAAAAAAAGACAAAACATTAGATATAAACATGCCCAATCAGGTGTCTTATCAAAATAATCAGTCCCATCCTTGAGATTTATATTCATTGCACCAAGGCCTGCTTACCTTCACGGGGTCTTTTCACCTGTGACTCTCTTTGGGGCATTTTTAGACTCTGCACGCTAATGATCTTCTCTTTGCCCCGGGTAGGAGGGGGTCTTTTGGGGGTTGTAGGGCTCTTTGGCTGGGTGCTACCTGGTTCATAGTTCTTGCTCCAAATACTTATCTGTAATTGGGCATTTTTGTCACATCTGTCATTCCAAGAACTACTGCGAGCAGCTTTAGAGGGCTGGAAGAGAGGAGAGGGACACCTTAGGTACTTTGCTTCAGTGTTATTATTGTGAACTACAATTAAAAGTATTTTACAAAAAAAATTCTGTAATTCAAATAAATCTGAAATAAAATATAAATGTCTACTAAAAATGTTAATGAAAATAAGAAATGCTGCCCTGGCTACTAACTGAAATAAAATTCTGAAGTACTAAAATTGCTAAAACTAAAACGGGCTGGCAATACATAAAGCTTTATATATATAGTGCTTTCTCACAATTATAATATCGTGAAAACGTTTTTTTTTTTTAAATTATTCTAGATTCCTGCATGTAAGTAAACATTTCCCAAGTTTTTAATTTTGATGATTAGAGCTTACAGCTCATGAAAGTCAAAAATCCAGTATCTCAAAATATTAGAATATTTCCTAAGATCAATAAAAAAAAAAAGGATTTGCAAAACAGAAAAGTTTAAGTTCTTTAAAGTATGTTCACTGATGCACTCAATACTTGGTCGGGGCTCCTTAAGCACAAATTCCAGCATCAGTGAGGTGTGGCATGGAAGCGATCAGCCTGTGGCACTGCTGAGGCACTATTGAGCCTTCAGCTCGTCTGTATTGTTGGATCGACTGTTTCTCATCTTTCTCTTGAAAATATCCCATAGATTCCATATGGGGTTCAGGTCCGGCATGTTGGCAGGCCAATCAAGCACAGTAATATCATGGTCAGCAAACCACTTGGAAGTGGTTTTGGCACTGTGGGCAGGTGCTAAAGTCCTGCTGGAAAAGAAAATCAGCATCTCCATAAAGCTTGTCAGCAGATGGAAGCATAAAGTGCTCCAAAATATCCTGGTAGACGGCTGCATTGACTTTGGACTTGATCAAACAGAATGGACCAACACCAGCAGACGTCACGGCACCCAAATCATCACTGACTTCGGAAACTTCACACTGGACTTCAAGCAGCTTGGATTCTGTGCCTCTCCAGTCTTCAGACCTTGATTTCCAAATGAAATGCAAAATTTACTTTCATCTGAAAAGAGGACTTTGGACCACTGAGCAACAGTCCAGTTCTTTTTCTCCTTAGCCCAGGTAAGATGCTTCTGACGTTGTTTCTGTTTCAGAAGTGGCTTGGTAGCCCTTTTCCTGAAGACGTCTGAGCGTGGTGACTCTTGATGCACTGACTCCAGCTTCAGTCCACTCCTTGTGAAGCTCTCCCAAGTGTTTGAATCGGCTTTGCTTGACAGTATTCTCAAGCTTGCGGTCATCCCTGTTGTTTGTGCACCTTTTCCTACTCATTTTCTTCCTTCCAGTCAACTTTGCATTTAATATGCTTTGATACAGCACTCTGTGAACAGCCACCCCTTTCAGTAATGACCTTCTGTGATTTACCCTTTTTGTGGAGGGTGTCAATGATTGTCTTCTGGACCATTGCCAAGTCAGCAGTCTTCCCCATTATTGTGGTTTCAAAGAACAAGAGATACCCGGAATTTATACTGTAGGGATGGTCATTTAATGAAACTCAAATGTAAATATTCTAATATTTTGAGATACTGGATTTTTGACTTTCATGAGCTGTAAGCTCTAATCATCAAAATTAAAACAAAAAAAACTTTTGAAATGTTTTACTTTACATGTAATGAATCTAGAATATATGGAAGTTTCACTTTTTGAAATAAGTTACAAAAAAAGTACTTTTTCACGCTATTCTAATTTGAATGCACGAAGATATATATAGAATATATATATATATATATATATATAACGGAAAATTACACGCCAATTATACAATTAATTTAAAAAAGAAAAGGTTATTCAAAATATTAACTTCTATAATAGTAATTCAATTATGCTACGCTCTATGAAATTTATCCATAAGTTCAAGCAAATATACATTAAAGATGACTAGGTTACCTGAGTGTAAGGTGCGTCAGGGTTGAAGTCATCTATCCTTTGCATCGTGTTAATGTCCATATTCCCAAGAGCCATTTCCAGCCCTTTCTCATCTCCTACATTACTGCATTTAATCAGTTAAGTAAAATTTTCAATCAGACAGAGCTTTGCAACACAAACAGACATTTACAAAAAGGCTCAACTTTAAAAACAGCTTCTGCATCTATCATGCCAAGACAATTTATTGATTAATTTTAATTAAGTTTTAATTAAGTGAAAATGTAAGATCAGCAGTTCCTATTTAATCAATATACAAAGTGAATGTGTAAAAGATACGTTCCAGCATAGCTGAGGGAAGCGGGGTCAATGTGATCTGGGTAAGGGTTCAAAGGAACCACCTTCCTCTTCAAGGGGTCAAAGACCAGCTGATACAGAAATGTGTTGTTGGCTTTTGTGAAACCCTCAATGTACTCATCTGGCACAGTGATGTCCATCTTCAGGTACTGACCAATCTTCTTTATCACCTGTATGACAGAGACTAATTATTTAGTTAAGTTATGCTGAATTATGCTCTAGTTAGGCTCTCTGGTTACATTTGTTTTCACAATAAAAAGATTGCTCAGGTTCTCCACTAAAATGTTTCAAAAGCACAGAAGGATAAAAATTAAATGCAATACACAGAACACAGAAGGCAGTGTGTCCTATGGGAATCTTACCAGAGCTAGAGGGACGTGATAAAACATGCCGTTTCAGTAATATGATCAGTTTCATAAGTATGAGCACATAATTAACTGTTTGTTGTGGCAGTTTAGCATATTAAATATTTCTAACCAACTCTTTTTTTTATTATCTCACCTTCAGAATATCTGGGTTATTTGCCATCCTGAGCAGCTTGCATGCCTTTCCCAGACCAATGCCATATAGAGATGGCAGATAGTCGCAGCCAGAGAGAATGCACATGTAACGGAACTTCTCCTCTGTGAAG
>JADLZN010002410.1:0-210517 GCA_018155175.1 Sinocyclocheilus anophthalmus | reverse complement strand
AACAAAGTATAACAATTATAATAATTTGCACAGTTTGATGTGATTATGAGCTAATCAATCGTTAGATTTAATCACCATTGGTAGCGCGATTTATTGTAAAATGTTTTTTCAGTTGGTCAGAACAAAACTGGCAGACATGTTACTTGTTCAGATGTCAATATACGGTGAAAATTCTTATTTGGTTCATATATTCCAAGACGTAGAATCTGTGATTGTGAAGTACAGTGAATATCCACACTGGTGTGTTGACTGACAGCCCCCACATACACCTCAAAACATTAGACTCATCAGTGCTGAAGAGCCGTGCCAATACACAACCCATGTAAAGATGATAATTCCACAAATAACTGCAATTGCAGGTTTCAAACAGAGACGGTGACAAAGAGGCAAAACTTACGGACTGCAGCTTTAAAGCCACAATTGCAGGTTACCAATTTTTGCAGTAGGTCATTAGCTTTAAACATTTCTTTAAAACTGGACAAAAGCTTAATGCATAAATTATAAATAAGACATCACTATGAATACATATGTTTTTTCTCTCTGATAGAGAGATGATAAAAAAGGGATCAAAGAACAGCAGATTGCGCACCAGTGGGCCGAGTGGAGAGGATCCATATACAGGAGGATAAATGGCATCATGCAGGAACAGGACATGCTGTGCCAACCTGCCTGTTAGTGCTGTTCATACCTATATACAACACAAATTTACACAAACACAGGCCAATATTCATACACAGGTACATGTAAACACACAAAAACATGCATGCACAAGCACACTTGTGGAAACACTCGCCCACACTCTCTTACACATACACAAAAGTGAATAAACAGCCATGTGAGTTTGCGCCGGCAGATGGAGGCTGTCAGCATGCCCTGAGTGAGCTGTTCCAAATGAGAGGCACATGAGGTTGTCTTTCCTCTCTATGATTACTCTCACATGCTCACAGTACTTGGCAATCTTGAGGAAAGGCTAGGCTGAGCATATCAGCATTTGGGACTGAGAAATGTATTAGGTGTTGGTCACAAATTGTTTCAACTTTATTTATATAGTGAAAGTGAATCAATTCTCTATCAATTCTCCCATTATTGGCGTGGGAAGCATAAACAATAGGCTAAACATTAGTTACCAGCATTTGCATTGCAACTTAGGTTAACAGAAAGTAAAACCTGAAAATTGAAAATGAGATAATTTCAGTTATAGAATGCAGCTGTAACTCCTGTTTAAAACCAAATAGTGGGTGAATGTAACCGTATATAGTGCTCTAAAACGTATTGTACTGTTGTGCTAGAGAGAGGAAGGGGGAATTTAAATAGGCAGAGATTGAGGGAGAGAGTGAGAGAGAGAGAAGAATGAAAGTGGGAAGTAGTATGGGAACAGAGATCAGGGAAACTGATACAGGGTAATGAAAAGCCCAGTGTATAGACTACAGGCAGCACAAACATACACAGCCCTCATACTACACACTAAAAAATGGAACCTAAAAATAGTAACATTACATTAACTGGTTTATTCAAGTCAAAACTATTACTTAATATGACTGAATCAACCTAATATATTAATTTATACCGATATTCAAATCAGAAATAGCTCTTTAAGGTACCAATTTCAGGTTACTACTTTTTACAGAGCAGAAGAGAGATGCTAAAAACACTAAGAAAAAAAATGTAAATTGTAAATGTAATTCTAAATGTAATTCCTGTGTTCAGATTACAGTTACTGACCTTTAATTACATAATACTTGGTACACATATTTGTTAAATTTGTGCAAGTATTTTGAATGTGTATTAATTTATTCACCTCTAATTACACTCTTAAGAACTAATTACTTATTATTACTCTATTTGTATCTATTAGTACCTCCCAATGTATAGGAAGACTTAGTAGTGTTTTAGAAAATTACTTGAAAACAATCTGTAGTAAATTATTTTGAGTAACTTCCCCCACACTGCTATATTGAACACTAACACCAAATAAATGTGCCAAGAAAATAAATACTGTACATTAACCTGAGAAAAATGTCTTTATGTGCATGTCTGTGCATCAATTCTTTCATCTCTTAGTATAGAGAAGTTATCTAAGCTGTGCAAGTTTGAATCTATCCTGACATGGTTCAACCATGGTCATCATCTGTTTCTGAACATCCACAAGTGTACCTTAATGTAACAATGTCAATATGGTCAAAGGGCTAAAAGCAGACCCAGCCCCCCCCCCCCCCCCCCCCCCCCCCCCCCCCCCCCCCCCCCCCCCCCCCCCCCCCCCCCCGGTTTTTTTCATTATAGTACAGTAGACAAAAAATGTGAACAGTTATTTCCTGTGAGCCAATTCTTTATTGCTTCCCATCCTACATATTTCCTGACTGCAAAATCAGATGTTAAAAATACAATGACTCTTATGGTGATGAGAGATCATTGTCATTTTCTTTTTTATCTTTTCCACATTTACTACATGTCCCTCCCCTTTCATGTCACAAAAATGATGTAATCCTTTTGATGTCGAAAGTGCAGGAGTTATATAAAAAGAGAAGTGTGTACATGCCGCCTCTTCTGCCCTCCTTCTGTGCATGTGAGAGAAAAATAAGAAAGTGCAAGAGAAAGGAAGACTCTACTCTATCAATTCTCCCATCATTGGCGTGGGAAGCATAAACAAGTACCACAGTACACTATTAATCAAGAGCAATTGTATGGCACATCAGAAAGTACAATGAATTTGTCAAATGGTACTGGTAAGGGATTAATACTGTACAATATATTTGATGGACACTGAACTATGTCCAAAATAAGGAATGATGAAAAAAAAATGCTATATTAACAAAAACACAAGCATATGCGCCTGCAGCAAATTAGGCTTAAAAACACTTGTTTATCTGGTCTCTGAACAATTTTTGTAACCATCCAGTCTATTTTGCATATTCTGAATTATCCAGCAATTATGAAATATGTAACAGTATATTCACCACAAAGCCAACAACATGCATTAGAAAATGAATCAATTCAAGTCCATTTTGACTTCTAAAATCAATCAGCCCGTCCAGGTTTTCTGTACCTTATTACTGAGCAAAGCATCAAAGCATCTGTTTCAAAGTAACTGGTGCCTTAAAGGGGAACTTCACAGCTAAGAAGATGAGCTTAAAATGGGCTGTCTATGCAGAAACATGGAAAACACCCATAATGCACTTTGATTTTGCACCACCACCCTAATCTGACTGTCAGTGGGTGAGAATAAAAAAGCAAAACACACTGCCTATTTACATACACTACCAAGAAAGTTAGTTGAAATTGGCAAACGTATCCTTTAAGTGAACAAATATGTGCCTCTAAAGCGGAATCTGGCAAAGAATGACCATTAGCATCTACAGTAAGCTGACCTGATATAGACCAGCAGTTCTTGCAAATACATCAAATTTTCATACATTTTACTTGTGACACATTTGGTACAATTAGGTCTCTCTCTCCATAATGTATTAATCTAATCATGCTGGAGGCAAACTGTTCCAAATTTAACATGGAAGAGAGGATAAGAACACAGTGGAAAGAATACAGGCATATAGAATCATCTGCTTGAATGTCATGATAGTCTTGATTTTATGAGCAGTGAATATTAACAAAGATAGGTTACATCTCCAGTGGTTCAAGTCATAGTTATATGATGAAGCAAATGCACCAGTGGGTGGAGTGAAGGAGCATTCTCCTTGTTGCTTTGATGCTTGTGGAAAACTTGGACTTTATTGCACAACAGCACAGTTATCAAATCCATAACTCTGTCAACATAACAATATTACACAAATAGTCAAGAAGCAAGAATAAAAAGTCTGTGGTGGGGAGGGTCAAGAGGGGAGTCCAGAATAATCACTGAACTCAGAAATCACAAATAACCTGTATTTACAGACACTCCCGCGATTTTTTGGAGAGTACCCTGGTATATGGCTCTTTGAGGGCAGGTGTTCTTCAGGTGCTATAGGTTCCACTACAGTGTTCGTTTACATATTCAAAGCATGCATTCGGCTTCCATATCTGATACTTTTATTTTGCGAACGCGGTAAAAAAAATAATTCAATGACTTTGTCAATTTTTTTTAAATATGTCGAACAGCAAAGGAATCCATCAAATGTATAAATCAAATGTATCACAACCAGATGAATTCTTCCATTAGTTTTAGCAGCGAACACTACAGCAATGTAAACAACACCTTGAATACAATGCGACACCTCCATCTCGTCACCATCAACAATACTACCGACAGCAAGACAAAATAACATTTAGAATATCATTAATATAGTGATACGATATAGTATAGTATTTATTATATCAGATTATATCATTATATCAGACACAAGTGTGTTTTTATTGCGGAAAGTAAATCGCAGGAGCAGCGCTTATTCAAATCAGCATCGCTCGCCGTGATGGAAACGATTCTCCAAAGACGCAGAGAAGAGATTTGACATCACCAGGGCTCCAAAGGTAGCATAAAAAAACCCCGCATTCCCTAATCGAATAAACGACGTGAAAGAATTTCAATGTTAAGCGAATGACACGAGGAGGATCATAATCACCTCAATCAATACGGCGCGCAAAGCGAAGCCTCCGCAATATAGGTTAAGCCGCTCTCTAAACATCTAGCACGAGCAGAATAAATCCGAGTCGAAATACAAAACAAAACGATTACACACGGTTACAAACCTTTGTTTTCTTCCCTTTCATCCTGATTCTCCTCAGCCGTCGTTTCTGGTTTCATCCCATCCATTTGGAAACGAGTATGTTGGATACACTTCCTTTGCCTGGTCTCTCTCGCTCCCAATACAGGAGTATATTTTACAGTCCACCTCAAATATGTAGATGATTTGTCAGAACGGATTTCGCGTAGATAATTGGTTCATAAACGATAAGAGCTCAGCCGAAGAGGGTCTCGCGTAAAGAAAGACTATAACCTACAAGCAGATACGCGGAGGAGAGAGAATCCGAGAGAGGTGAGGAAAAACAGCCACTCCACTGCCAGTCAGGTTGACATAAACAGATAGTCCCAGCTGTAAACAGTCACACATGCTCTCTCTCCGTCCTCCTCCCTCTCTCTGTCCCCCTCCCTCCCCGAATTGATGGGAGGACAGAAAGAATAAACTGTACTTATTAGGATAGGGGTCACATAGATATGAAGTAAAAGTGAAGTGTGCAAAATGAGACCAGATACAAAGGAACAAAGACGCTTCAACTATTATTTTATTCTAAACATCCACATTTAAAAGGTGTGTGCCGCTTGGGTTTTCAAATAATAAAACAATGGTCAAACAAAGAAATACCATCTGTCTGGAATCCTGTTAAAAATTATTAATTCTTATGCACATGACCTTCTGCTTCATTCAGCTAAACAAAAGACTGGCACGTGGTAAAGTACAACTGTCCAGTTAAGAGAACACGCTAAATACCATCTCTATCATTACCATTTAAAGGGTTAGTTCACCCAAAAGGATTCATTGAGGCCCATAAATTACTCACCCCAGAGGCGTCCTAGGTGTATAGGACTTTCTTCTTTCAGACGAATCCAGTCGGAATTATATTAAAAATTTGTCTTTGATCTTTCAAGCTGTTTAATGCCACTCAGCGGGTGTTGCATGAATCAGTCCAAAATAAGTGAAATAAAAAGAGCCCATCCATAAAAAAAAGTGTCTCACATGGCTCCGGGGGTTGAACAAAGGCCTTCTGTAGCAAATCAATGCATGTTTGTAAGAAAAATATCAATATTCAAAACTAATAATCACTTTAATGTAGCTTGCGCCAGCAGTCCTACACGGACGAGGGCTGATGAGTTCAGCGTTGCGCATGCGCCGGTGAGTCTCGTGGAAACCAACGTTTGTTTACAGGAGCAAAGAAGCAAAGTTTCCTTACTTTAGCAAAGGAAAACCAGTCTCCTCTTGGCTTATATCAAAATCCTCCGACATTCGTCTTTACAAATCCTCGTTTTGTACTTCTAATAAGTGACCGTTTTTTGTTTTGATCTCTGATGTTTCTGAGCAATTCCGACTCATACGTCATCAGCCCGGAACTGCTTCTGTGTACAACTTTTGGCGCAAGCTACATTAAAGTGATTATTACGTTTTGAATATGAATATTTTTCTTACAAAAATGCATCGATTCGCTACAGGAGGCCTTTGTTCACCCCCTGGAGCTGTATGAGACACTTTTTTTTATGGATGGTCAATTTTATTTAACTTCTTTTGGACTGAAGCATGCAACACCCGCTGAGTGGCATTAAACAGCTTGAAAGATCAAAGACCATTTTTAATAACTCAGACTGGATTCGTTCTGAAAGAAGAAAGTCATATACACAACTGTAGGATGGGGAATGACTTGAGGTGAGCATTTATGGGCTAATTTTCAGTCGGTGCCTGAAAACCCAGAGGATTATATTCCGTGATATAATAAACACTGTGATATATAGTCTCCCACTAGAAAAAAAAATTGTCTCTATAAAGTGGGGGGGGGGGGAAGCTGGGGGGTGGGGTGGGGGTTCACTTAGGGTAATTATAAAGAGGGTTCTGCTATTTTTGTTCCAAATTGAGTGATTCACATGATACATTCTGTGAAAAACTTAATTACATTAGTTGATGTTTTTTTTTTTTTGAGATATGTGCACATTTTGGGACTGATGATATGAAAGATACTTGTCACAAACCCATTAATCACTATCTGTAAGTTGCAAACTCTGAAGCTCAATATCTCAAAAATGATCAGAATGCAGATAGAACCTTATAATTCCAAGGTGACAAATTGTGTTTGTTAAACATTTAATCTTCAGCTCATCATAATTATTTTTTTAATATACACTATTGTGGTCCACTATAGTGGTTTATCACACAACAAAATGGCAACATCTAAATTAAGTGGTTCTGTTTAAGTCAAAAATATTATTTAATATTGTTTAATCAAATTAATTGATTTATACCAACAAAACTACTTGACATGGGTTATGGGCTATGATATGGGTTATATGATGTAAAACCATATAACCAAAAGTTAGGCTCATCAACCATAACTCCTACAAAAACAGCAAGAAACCTTGGAGTTATGATTGATGACAAGCTGAATTTCTCAGACCACATTGCTAAAACTGCTTGGTCCTGCAGATTTGCTTTATTCAACATCAAGAAGATCAGGCCCTTTATTTTGGAACATGCTTCACAGCTCCTTGTTCTAGCTCTTGTTCTGTCCAGGCTGGATTATTGCAATGCTCTCTTGGAAGGTCTTCCAGCCACTTCTATCAAACATCTACAATTAATCCAAAATACCGCTGCAAGATTAAACTTTAATGAGCCGAAAAGAACACATGTCACACCTCTGTTAATCAATTTGCACTGGCTACCAATAGCTGCTTGCATAAAAATCAAGGCATTAATGTTTGCCTACAAAACCACCACTGGCTCTGCACCCATTTACCTAAATTCATTACTTCAGAGTTATGTGCCCTCTAGAAGCTTGCATTCTGCAAGTGAACAGCATATTATTGTGCCATCTCAAAGAGGCACAAAATCACTTTCAAAGACTTTTTCATTAACTGTTCCTCCTGGTGGAATGACCTGCCCAAACTCAAGTCCTTAACCATCTTCAAGAAACAAATAAAAACACATCTGTTCCACCTTTACTTGACCCTCTAACTCTAACACTTTCTATTCTATTTTAATTCTACGTTATCTATATTTATCTTCTTTTTTTATAAAAAAACACTAGCTTTCTATTTTTTTCTATTATATCTACTTGTTTTTCTTTGTGTGTGTGTGTGTGTGTGTGTGTGTGTGGTGGTGGTTGTGTGTGTATAATATATATTACCTTGATACGTATAATGGGTTTGGCACCGAGATTTGTCATTTGCCGATATATTGTTGCTCTTTTGTTTTGACTGCTTTTATTGTCCTCATTTATAAATTGCTTTGGATTAAAGTGTCTGCTAGATGACTAAATGTAAATGTAGAAATATATCTATAAAGTAACATTTGCAGGTTACCGCTTTATGCTGTGCATAAAAATACAAAAGTGGACTGAGAAAGTTGTAGTAGAGAGATTATTGTCCACCTCATTAAATCACCTTCCTTCCTCAGGCATCAAAAACACAGCAAGTAAAGGAATGTGAGTGGTGGTGGATGTGCTGTAAACAACTTCAAACTTCTGGTTGTAATTTAGAGTTCTTACCTCCTTTAAAATGTCACATTTTACAAGCAGTTTAGGATGAAATATACAGTTTGTGTCAACAAGTTTAAGCCTATGAGTCTATCTTCTAATTCCTGGAAGGTTGCTGAACAGACACAACCTTGTCTTGGTGGATGAGGAGAGATTAGATCTTTAATTATGCCTCTCACTGAAATTATTTATAGTAATGGACTGAGGCATAATAAGAACAAATCAGGAGGATAACTTTTGTGTATTTAAATTTATTTGAAAGATATGTGCCCTAACATGAATCAATGACAGTTTTCAGATAGACACCAAATGAAAAATCTCACAAGTGTCTCTTTTCTTTGTTTTTGCTGCTATTTGTCATCAAAAGTCACATTTAAGACTATTGGGGGGTAGAGTCATAGGATGCCATGGGACACACTGGAACTTGTCATGAGCCGAAAAGTGAAATTGTTCTCTATACACCCTCGGAGCACAACAGCCCCCCTGTCCCTCAAAATAACTTCATAATCCCTCATGGCTGTAGTTTAATTACTCTGTTCGCTGTTTATTAACAGGGACAATAGCTACATTTGATGTCTCCAGAGAAGCTCAGAGTAAGAGCCATTTAGCTAACAATAGAGAAAATAAAGGATGCACATTGGCTGCAATTTATGTTGCAGAACTTCATAATGCCAACAAACTGTAAACCAATAAAAAGCCTTCTATGAAAATGGTTTAGGACTAATCTGAGTTTAAAACCATATTAATAATTCATAACAGCAGAACCAGCTGTGAGTAAAATAAAAGATAAAATTATGATTCTTCATAAGAAAAAAAAATGAAGTGGGTAACTAAGGATTTTCATGTAATTTTTTAATGACCACAGAAGAAAACATAAAAAAAGACAAAAGAATAGTATAGACAAAAAAGAAACTATAAGATAATAGCAGAAAGCACCAACAATAAAACTAAATGACATGGTACACATTAAATTCTTAATCTGATTTTTTATATTAGTGTTTAGTATGGTCTGAGTAAAGATAGATGATTCCTGTTGAACAACCAGCAAGATTTCCTTTTAGAAATTTCCATTTTAATCAACTTCTAAGATATTAATTATTATTAATTTTACAATAATGTAAAAAAGCAAATTACATAAAGGAAAAGATATGTCTGTTCAAGTTCTTTGTCAATACGCAGCCTACCCAAACTTCACAGGAAACGATTCAAAAAAAATCTAAATAAATAGCAGCAACAAACGGTATATTCACATGTTAAAAAGCAGATGATTGCACGAGGAACAAGGCACAACCCAATGCACCTTGACAGATGGACAGAAGACGGAGAAGTGCAAGAGAAGATAGAAGTTACCAAAGACTCTGCAATTTCATTAATAAAACCGTCCCAGATGATGGTTGTCGATTGTATATGAGTGAATAAAAAGCAAATAGAAAATCTGGAGTTAGTAACCACAAATAACTGTACATACTAGACGACACTGAACTGCGAGAATCACACCTAATGTATGGCGCATCCAGACAAGGGTGACAAATCAGGCTCAGTACAGGCAGTGATAAAGCACAAAAAGAGGTCCCTATTGATACCAAAATCCACAAAAATAGGGGTCTTGCGGATCACATAAGACAAAAGTTGCACTCACCAGGATAGGATGTAGGGCGCGCTGTTCGGACAAATCAACAACGTCACAAAAGACGCAACAACAGTGGTCAACTGATAACGAGGATGGTAAAGAAAATACAAATGCCCTTGGCGGTGAAAAATAGGCACACATGTGATGGCAAATCGGAATGGCATAGTGATCTCATGTCTCAGTCATGCAAAGGTAGTCTTCAAAAGTCAGAAAAAAAGAGACCCCATGAACTCCAGCATAAAAAAAACAATGGGAATTGGATCAGATTATGTGCAGCAAGCACTAGCATTCACAGATTTATAATAGAGTCTTTATCAAGACCCCTGCTAAGCCATGATGAGAAAGAGGATTTACAGACTGACATAATAAAATACTTTTAAGAATGGTTCACTGTATAGCTGGTGCCACACTTATAGAAAATATGAGGCTCCACTAGAAGGGTGAAAACAATTTGGGAAAGACTTATATGATATGTGCGGCAACTCTGTACAATTTTCTTCGCAATTCCCTGTACAAAGCTACAATTCAAATCAAACCACATACTGCCCACAAAAAATAGTTGAAATGGTAATGAAAGGCACGTTTCACATCAGAACAAACAACATACACAAAGCATATTAAAAACATGCTTAACCCTGACGAACGAAACAGGGAGATAGCAAGAGACAAGCTGGACATTAATCAAGCACAGCGTGAATCTTTGAATGGCTGAGACACAGATGACACTAATGTTGGAGCTTTTTTACAGCAAATTTGACATTTGTCTATTTTTTTTTAAAGTTTGCGTCAGATTTATTGTGTTTGTCCTGTTGATACGGTAAAGCTGCTGTGACACAACATATTGTATAACCCGTACCCCCGTGCAATGAAAAGCTAGCTGTGGAAGCTTGTAAGGACTAAAACGAGTAACTAGTATAGCAGCCACACCACGCGCAACCATAACTACGTGTTTATTATTACTGTTGTATAAGGTATGTCGGCCTACCACAGTAAATGCTGGCACTCTTTAAAGACAGGTGTATTATGATTGGCTGTCAATGTTTTTATGGTTCATCAGCTAAAAAAAAAAACGCTCTGAAAGTGATTCCAACGATATCATTCCTCGTTTTTGTTATGGTGTTGATGTCACTATTCTCATAGAATTAGATCAATTATTAAAACTTTATAGTTATCGCTATAGTTATTGTCCTTGGCGTGAACTAGCCTTTATTCTACCTCTTCACATATAGTTACATTCTATAGTAGGCTATGTCACATTTGACAATCCAGACATATGGTTGGTGTCCTCAGTAAAAGACAGCCCCATTACTGTTTCTTTTTGGTGCACTGGACTAGAGAGGTTACTGTGGAAAATCGGGGTTGACAGAACATTGAAAGGGTGTCCTTGAAGTCCTATAAACAAAAAAGACCATTAAAAGTGACAGACGGGGCATAGACACGGTGCACTATTGGAGGGAGGCTCTTCGGTGGAGACCAGAATGATGACTCCAGGTGTCAAAAGTTTAGAAGATACTGCAAAAGTAAAACATAAGAGATGGACGACTGTGAATTGTGAAGGATAAACAAGTTTGGAATATTTTGCTGGGAACAGAGAGATGCAAAGATTAAGGTAAAGTGTTGTTCATTTGTATGTATGTTCAAACTTCCTGTCTCCTAGTCCAGCCAGATTATTATGCAACAAACAACTGTAAGTACTCCACAGGTAGGTTATCCTACCAAAACGTGTCGATTATAACACTATGTGACTGTTACAACCATGCTCTATTGTGTGCTGACAAGCAACATGGCTTAACCAATAGTGAGGTTGAGAAGTAAATGACTCCATTTTACTATGAAAATCAACATCAAGGGCAAGAAGCCAATGATACATTTCAACAGAAACAATACACAAGATGAAGAGCACACAAGGACTAATGTGTTTTCTGTAATTTGAGCGTTTCGTACAATATCGTGCCCGATAACTAAACCCAGATTTATTTAAGCCAACCCACTTGGCCAATTTAAATCAAGTCTTTAGTTTTGGGCGCATTACACAGGAGTACTTGCGGGTTTATGCCAACGAGAATATCATGACCAGTACTTGTCTCTTAGCACAACTGTTAGCACGTGCGGAGAGACACAAAGAGTAGGAATGTTAGAGAGGTTTTAATCATTCAAAACTGCCAGATGAATACAACACATCGGGTAGTCTGCATAACAGTATCGAACATATTCCCACTAGACGCAGGTTTAATACCAGTTATTTTCATTAAACAATCATACCATTCAGAGACCAAATTAGACAGCCCACCTGTGTTCGAGATTGAGGTGTTGTACCATTTTTCGATGGAAGCTACCATTATTAAATAGGGGTGTAATAGTCGAGAGCAAATATCAGGTTTATGTGTAGTATCAGCCACAATAAGCATCGGAAGAAGATGACAAGGATCGATAGTATAACATGATTAGAAATCTCACCATAAAGGTCAGACACAGTCAACCAACACCCAGCGACACACCCAGCACACAGAGGACACAACAATGCACCACACAAATAAATATATGGAGACTCTGATTATTAACTAGTAAATAGATCGTCATTATTGACAATTATTGAAAACAGTTTTGAAATCGGTAAATGTTACTTTTAGGTGAGAAACAGTGAATGCCTTTTTCAATGATTCTTTGAGTAAATAAAAAGATGCTACGACAGCGCGCATTGAGTTTGGAAATAGAAAATATTTTGTAACCATGAGTGATAAATATACGGTGTTGTGCACTTGTTGACCAATTTAATGTGTCTTGCAGTGATAAACGTAATACAGATTTCTTTATCTATTGTTGATTTAGTCTTGAACGTAAACGTTTAATAGTATCTATCAGTGTTTGGCCACCAACAATTGAAGACCGCATGACTGTTTTCAAATATGCTTGACAATATAAGCAAATCTTCCTGAGCAGCGAAATCCAGGCACACTCGTTAGAATGCTTTCAAGAAGGATACAGGTGACACTGAAGACTGGCACGTTAATAGCATCAACATCAGAGTTTAAAAATTACTTCTCTATTCAATAATATTTACCAAAAAATTTTACGCGCAGTTTTCTTCAGTATTTGTTCGAGATTCTTACTGTCATAAAAGAAAGACGTCATGATTCACATAACTTGTTTACCACCTGTAGTGTATAAGGGTAATTCTCACTCTTTTACGCCCAAATAGTGCAAATAACACAAGAACAACTATCACACTAACATACGAGGGATGAGCATAAAAGACAAATGCAAAACACAAGAAAATAGCGTTGTGATGATGCATTAGTGTCCTAATCCGGGAGTGGTTCTAGGCAAAACAGCTGAAATAGGTGATAGTTGGTGCATTGCGTGGGTTTTTACTTCCCACAGAAGCAGACCAGGAATTATGTGCAACGTTACAAGGCTCATGGATCAGTCAGAGTCAGTTGGGGCCCGTGACTAGAAAGAAGACCAAGTGACGTGAGACCCAGAAGACAAATAGAGAACATGGCAGGACGGGATAATGAACTGGGGGAACCATATTCTGGTACAACTGTATGTAGAAAAATAATGTTTGTGGTCTATTTGATATTAACTTACAAAAATAAAACAAAAAAAAAAAAACCTTACGATGGGTAGGCCGTAGTTTATACCCAAATGGAATTCATGTCAGTCAATTATATCAAACCGCAAGTTGTTACCAAACCAAATCAAAAGAAGATATTTAAAAGAATTCTGTATTCACTACACTACTCGAACTGTTTTGAGTATCAACATAGTTCAAAAAGATTATTATTTTGTGAAGACAAAACAGCATCGCAACCAGAAAGATTAAGCAATACAAGGTGTGGAAAACGTGAGGAGAGACAAGTACTAGGATGAGGTGTAGAATTTTCTTTTATGATTAGGTTGTTGTTCAAACCAGAACTAGTAACTAAATGAATGAAGTAAGGACTAACTGCGGTGCTACAGAACTGTTTGTACTATTGACAATTGTTAGATAAACTACCATATGATTCATACCAGCAGTCAACAAGATACCACAAAAGTTGTCCATTTACGCGGGATGATGCAAATACTTCAAAATGACAGGGTAAAAGACAAAGGCAACACTACATCACACCAGCCACACACAACACTACACGTACACACACATACACACCACAACACACAAACAAACAAAAAAGTTTTGTAAGGAAACGACTACATGATCGGCAATGTCTATAAAACAGCGACGCAACGATCTCTGCTCTGAGAACACTGCACAGGAGAGTGGAAAGAGATCATGACGGTGCAGGCACAATCAAGACATGAATGAGTCTATTACTGGACTCCAATCAACGAAGCCGCATGATTCACCACTCCAGCATAATCAGTTAACCGGAATGAAATTAGGCCAAAAATAATGGAAAGTGAAAACTCTTTCGAGACCAACCTCGTAAACGATCGTGTGTGGTTAATCCATGTCTTTGCAAACCGATAAATCAGTTGCAAGATTCTCTTAGGGCTCGGGGTCCCCTTACGGATGACATCGACAGCAGTGGGCAAGCGTTCGTCCCTAAAGTAAAACTCTGTTTTAAAATGTATACGGAGAGCAATGCGTAATTTTTTAATCACAACTGTGGCCAATAAAAGCTTTGTATTTTTTTTAGAACAGTTTCAAAGAATAAGAGACAAAAGGTGCGTGCCAGATTAGATGGCAGTAGACCAGCATCGCAGACCAAAGATTCCGGTGGCCCCTGGCGGGCAGGGTTGGATCCACATCTAGGGTGTGGAGATTGGTTGGTTTAGGGGTGGAGATGGGTGGGTTTAAGGGAATCAAGGGGTGGAGGCCACGGTAGGTTTAGCGAGCCCTTATATGTAACGGTGGGAGGACGTTAGGATCTGGATCCAAAACACCATGCCTATGCCCTGGAATTGTGTTTGCCAGTGGGACCATCTCGTTGAGGATTAACAATTATGAATGCCTCGTAAAGCTAATATTTGATGCTGCCTTGGCGTGACACAGTTGTACATAAACCAATTGTGATAACTATGAAGCAATTATAATCGGGTCATATGATGAAAACCTGGTCATTAGTACTCAACCCGTATCAGTTGAAACCAATTCTTCTTTCTCCCGTGGAACACAAACAGCACATTTTTTCCATATAATGAAACTGATGTGTTGTCATTTGGTTCTTATGCCATGTGACAATAGTGTGCCCCCAAAAATGACTTATTGGCAGGTCAGAAGGAAGAGGAGATGCAGCCCTATAACAGCTAAGAAATGTAGCAGATTTACACAGGATAGTAAAGATAATACCCAACAAAAGAGTGATCAAACTGAGGGCATATACAGTAAATACACAACAATCAACTACAGTAGACACAGGTGATACTAATAATTAACCATGGAAACAAATGAGCAAAGTAAAATTAAGACAGCAAAAGAACACACAAACTAAACACAAGAGAAAAGCTAAAACAGAATGTTACATTTGTCTAGAGTTGGGGGAAGATGAATGGGAAAAAAAGTGCTCAGAAAATTCTCACAATGATTTGTTTTGAGATTTAAATATTGGTCTCTATTGTTCTATTTAAATGGTGGCTGGTTTTGTTCTAAGCGAGAGTAAGCATTTCTCTAAAGGTGTTAATGAAAAAAATTTATACAAAAAATAGTGAATTATGAAAATTACTTTTATTTTATTTTATTTATCTTGTAAAAAGCTTGCGGAAAATATAGTTTTGTGGGAATCATCCTCAATCTTGAACTTGGAAAATCCATTATCTTTATTTAAAGGAGTCATATGATGCTATTATAAATAGAGTAAGACATAAAATGTGGTGGTATGTTTAGGAGGTATCAGAATTATGTGAATGTGCTTAATGTTCAGGGAAACCAACATATGTTTTTCAAATACTGATTAAATAATGTGGAACCTAAAAAACTACTCAGAAAAGTTGAGAAAAGAGCTTTCAGCAAACGATCCGGCGTCAGTATGGACTGGTCTGAAGAACATCACCTTGTACAAGACACCAACCCCACAGTTTGTGGAGAATCAACAATTGGCTGACGATCTGAATGTGTTTTACAGCAGTTTTGAAAAGGATCGTCTACCACCCCCCATCCGCACTGATCTGCACTTCACACACGTTTACATGGCATCCCCCCCTCTATGCAACCCCCCTCCCGCTACCAGCCCCCACAATTCAACCCTGGCTCATAAGGTCGGTTAGAGGCTTGGACACTACGTGGTTAATTCAGGACTTAGACGCTGGCCTAGGCAGCAAATCTGGCCTGCTTGTAGGTGTGTGTATATCGATCTCCTCGATCAGCGAACCGACCCCTATACTGCCATAAGGAGAGAGCGACGCCAATCCGCTGTTCCTTCTCCTATCGTGGTGCGACTTGTTGAGTTCGCGATATCACTCAGTCCACCACCAGCGGAGCGTACTTGGAGCAGCACAAACCCAGCCCAAAATCAAGAGGGGGACCTTAAACACGAAGTGGTAGAACAAATCGGACCGGTCGCTCTAATCTGTGGTTGGATAGAAGATTCACGCCTGAGAAGAGAGTCTGGTCCCGGCCTACCTGAAGGACATACCTAGCCCCTTGCTGGATTCCTCTTGGCAGTGTGGAACTAAAGAGCAAACAGGTCTGCGCGCCATGATGCAGCTGTAAACATGGTGGACTGATTACAGTACTCCCCCCCAAAACATACTGACAGACTCGTCGGGACCATAACGAAAGGCCATCCAACCCTTTGGGACCGCCACTTCCACCCCCGCCTCCTCGGCCTTTAATACCACATGCCTGAACTCCAGACAAACTCACACAGCTCTCTGTGCACACCTACATCTGTCGGTGGATCACAAGCTTCCTGACAGACAGGCAGCAAGCTAGGAAGCTAGGAAAATTCTCATCCAGCACATGTACGATCAGCACTGGCACCCCCCAGGGATGTGTTCTCTCCCCAATGCTCTTCTCTCTCTACACGAATGACTACACCTCTAAAGACCCCTCTGTCAAGCACCTGAAGTTCGCAGACGACACTACAGACATCGGCCTCATCAAGGATGGAGACGAGCCTGCTTACAGACAGGAGGTTAAAGAGCTGGCTGTCTGGCGCAGTCTCAACAACCTGGAGCTCAACACACAAAAAGACATGTGGTGGGGAAGAGGCTCATGGACTATCAGGAAGGCAAACCACCCTGCACTTCCCACCCACTCACCCAAAATTTTTTTTTTTCACCATCATGGACAGCACTGTGGCTGCAGTGGAGTTATTCAGGTTCCTGGGCACCACAATCTGTCAGGACCTGAAGTGGGACACTTACATAGACTCCATTGCAAAAAAGGCCAGCAGAGGTTGTACTTCCTTCGCCAAACTGAGGAAATTCAACCTGCCACAGAAGCTGCTTAAACAGTTCTACTCTGCCATAATTGAGTCTGTCCTGTGTTCATCCATAACTGTCTGGTTGGTTCAGCTACCAAATCAGACATCAAGAGACGACAACGGACAGTCAGGACTGCTGAGAAGATAATTTATTCCCTCCTGGCCAACCTCCAAGATTTTACACCTCCAGAATGTGGAAAAGGGCTAAGAAAATCACATTGGACCCCACACACCCAGCCCACTCTCTCCTCCAACTGTTGCCTTCTGGTCTTCGCTACAGAGCACTGACCACCAGAACAGCCAGGAACAAGAACAGTTTTTTCCCACAGGCTACACTCAGTCTAAACAATTAAGCTTTCAAAATTATACATCGTCCATCACAACTAACATAGTTATATTTATATTAAACTGCACACTGTGTAAATAACATATCTGCACACTAATAAACATGTGTGTACATTTATCTAAACAATTACATTGTTTCCCTATACTTCTATTTCTGTATATAGTACAATATTCAATTTTTTTTTTTTTTTTATTATATTATTTTTATATTACATCCCTACTGTGTTATTATCCCTACTATGTATGTCTGCACTATGTTTGTACTTTCTTCTCCACTGGAAGCTCCGTCGTCAAGTCAAAGTCCTTGTGTGTGTAAACATACTTGGTAAAAAAGCTCTTCTGATCAGATCTTTTTATTATGTGGTCTCTATGCCCCGCCTCTCTAACCCCCCCACACGATTAGTTTCTACAAAGTTCCTCCTTTCGACAAGCGCAGTCTGCTCTGATTGGCCAGCTGACCCAGGGCATTGTGATTGGCCGAACACCACAAGCACGCGTCGGAAAGGTAACGACCCTGTCCATAGATAGCGAGCTCATCTTTCAAGAATAAATGTAAGACAGAGCTCCGAAATTGGGAACAGAGTTGCGTGACAGATCACAGTGATGAAGCTGAGAGGATGTGTTGCATTACAACAGAGTGTGAGCCACAGTTAAGACGGTGTGTGACCCTGTCTCTTCTCTCTCCACCCCCATAACATCACGATGAGAAAACTCCGCATTGAACAGCAATTAGCAAAACTTAAACTAATAACAAAACAGTAGCTGATCAGAAGCGCCAGATTGTCATAGCAAAGTCAGAATTACCTACCTCCGTCCTACGTTCACGAAAATGGTCGTCCATAAAATGCATTGACGTTCTGTTGTAATGTATCTTGTAAAAGATTCCCTAAATGCCTCTATTTGAGCGTTTATAGGGGTCACTCCGAGGGACCGAATAATAGTCATTTTTTTGCTTTCGCTAGAAACACCACACAGTTCCCTGAAATGGCTGCTTAACCACAGCATGCGGTACTGAAACACGCCTTCTTTCCTTGTGTGCACATGGTGGCGGCGCTACTCTGAAAAGGAACAAGGATGCACATATTTGCCTATGATAGTAGAGGTGGGAACAGAGGTGGAGGGGCATGTTAGAACGAGCCGTTTTAGGGGGGCATGAACCAGTCTTAACTTTTATAAAGAATAACTATTTGGGTTTGAGACTAGTAGTTAATACTGAATCAGCGTAGTAACACTCAAAGAAGGCAGCGAAAGGAAAAATTGAAATCACATCATATGACCCCTGTAAAATGTTTCAAGTCATTATACTTTTCCTTTTGTTACACTGGGAGAGATCATACCCTCTGTGATGAAAAAAATGTATGCTAAAATTGCTGGATGTGGCGCCCTACCTAGAACATTTTCCACCAGTCACCACTGGAAATTATGAAAGTCTGATACTCGAGCACATGCCTGAGTGTTCAAAAGTAATTATGGGATTTAGATAATGGTTTTGTTGTAAGCGAGAGTTGCTGATTCTCAAAAAGCATCAATGAAGATATGATCCGTTGTCTAAGTGAAAAATAGTCGGTTGTTAAAGTATCTAATGTGAGTTTAACATTTTCCAAATTTAATCACTAGTTATTTAAATAACAATGTTGAGTATGGCTTTCAGTTCTAATAGTACTGTCTCTGATTTCAGGCAGAATTATAACTTGATGTCCATCAACCATTGTATGTCGTCTGAAAGATGAAGATTAAGGCAAATGGTGGCTCCAGCCGTGGCACTGGGGGATTGAGATTGATGTTTACATGGACTCATTATTTTAAGCTAAGCTATGTATTTGGAAGACTAACTCAGTCAGAATAAAGGATAGAACGTTGGTATTAACGGCAATACATTTTTGTACTTATAAAAGCCCCCGGTTTATTAAAGGAAAAAGAGGAATATATATCACACCACTGTAACCCAAGACTAACGCGATGATCCAGTGGGATTAACAATTTGGCAAGAGCCCACCAAGCGTCTTTTATGTAGTATTAAACAACTACACTGAAGCACTCAGTGCTGACGGACCGGACATACAAGGAGTAGCCGGGGCTGAATAGAAGATCTTGTAGGATTAGTGAACAAACCAGTGCATCAACCCTCGGTGCTATGAAGTCCAGGCAAATGAAACACCGGGTACTTCTTCCCCTGGAAATTTAAATGTCATTGGATGATAACGGGTTGAATTAGCTCTCGGTTTAAAGAGTTAGAGTTATATAATTGAAAGAACATGTAGGTCGTGTATTGCGTGGTACAGTGCCCTTCTATTATGCGTATACAAAATGAGAATCTTGCAATGGCTAGGAGCACACAGATCCTGCGTAATAGCTGGGCAAACAAGAAAGTTTAATGAATGACATATGTGGACTGCCAATAATGGGCACAGAGGGTGGTTCCCAGGACACGGAGAAAAACAAGATTTAGATTGCAAGCCCATAATGAGCCCCTGAGGTGATGGCGCAGGTCCTGTGCGTCTGAAGGGTGGTGGAATTATAGGAGCTGAGCAGTGAAAATGCACCGGAGGGGAGCTGCTTCGCTGGAGCAAGAAATAGCAGGACGTGCGCAAGACGATGATGCTATAAGAACTGGACAGAAGGCATCACTAGAAGTATCACTACGACACGTTGGAAAGTGCAAACTTCTGCGTTGACAGCCGAAGCCAAGTTCAGTCTAAGTACAGGCGCTGCAGATTACACCACAAGAACCGATATTGACCAGTGATATATTGGCACCCACCGAAGCAGGCGCCATCCGAGGAGTGGCAGTAGGGTATTATAAGTGTTGTGCAGATTGTCCGTCTCCGTGCCTTTTAATCAGGATTGTGCTACTAAAAGTGGAATTATCGATGAGCAAGCTGTCAACACGCAGTCTAGAATATCAATTCATACAGCTGTGGAAAACGGAGTTTCGGAAGGGAGGCGGGTCCAAGCCGTCTCTTGGTTCTCACGAGTGCAGTAGTGGTTACTGCTGGCAGAATAGACCAATGCGCGAGATGAGAGAACTCGGCAGTCGATATGCTCGTGGCCCAACCCCATATTCCTCCCACGGAAGAGGAAGCGGGGCTACTGGCAGCAACACGCTTCTGGCAACTGTCACACAGATAAACGCTGTTGAACGTATGTGAATGAAAAAAAAACAAGGGAGACACCGCCACGGGCCTTGTGAAAGATTGTGTTGCACGCAGGATTGTAAACATGAGAGATCGATCTACCAGAAACAGTGTCCAACAAAGTGTAAACAACAATTCATCATGAGAGAAAACGGTAACACTTTAAGATAATGGTCCATTGTTAACAAGTAACTTTGCAGAAAGTAATAGGTAGTACTACATTAACACTTAATTTAACACTATTAACTAATACAGAAGCAAGATTAACTAAGCAGTAAGCAGTAGCAAATTTAGGACAAAGTTAGTTCCTTATTAGATATTTGATAATTAAATAAAAATATCCTCATTGAGAAATACTTGTGAACTATGACCAGTTAATAAACAATAACCAATTAATTACTAATCACAAAAGTAACGTCTTAAAAGTGAACAATTGGGTCCTTTGTGGAAACTAATTTGAATTTGATATCCCCCAAATAAGTCGCGTGATACCTCACACAGGTGGGAAATTGCTCGACTACTACACGTTACCCCAAAGGATGGAGTGTAGTCAAATTAAAACAGGAGAAAATAAAAAACACACTTAAGGTAGGCAGGGATAATCCGAAAGATAACAGGCCTAAGTCTAACGTAAGTAAGAAGTGCTAGTGATGCTGACAAGCTCATGATTGAATTAGTGTTAATGTAGTACTACCTATTACATCCTGCATAGTTACTTGTTAACAACGAACCATTATTCTAAAGTGTTACCGAAAAATTACAAGCAGATTCTATGAGACAAGCCATTCTGTGGGAGTGCAATTCTATTAGCAAGTCTCCTGACTGAAGTTCAGTGACATAAATGTTCAAAGATCTTCAATCATAAAACAAGTCTGTCCTCCCTGGGAAAGGAGAGTATTTATTAAAACCACTTATTTAAATGCCATATCAACGCCTCTATTAAGCAAATCATTGTCAAGTGTTACTTAATATATCATGTCTATTAACACAGTAGGTTTTAGAGGGAAGCTTCCATAATTTTTTTGCTAACTGAAAGATCAGAGACAGAGAAAGTGAGAATTGGAAACACTTTGGGTTCTGACTCACACAATAAGCACTTTCTTTAGTCCTGGTCCTCTAAAGAATGACATTCTTCCATCAAGGAATACAAACCTAATATCACTCTCTTGAGGGGAACTTGTAGAGCAGAGATGTGCCACTTAAGTAGCAGTCTCAGTAGATCCAGACAGCTGGCAACGAATGTGCTTTATAACTAACCATTCCAAGGACACAGCTGGGACAAATGAAAGAACGAATTCTTTCCCACGAATTAGCTCTATTTTGCATGCTGGATAAGTACAGGATAAAAAAAGCACAGATTCACAGATTTATAGCAACGCTCATTGATATCACTCCAACTGACTGATGCATGCAGAAATACATAAAGCAGAATTTGGAAAGCCTAAAATGAGATGAACATTGTTTTTCTAATGATTTTCTGTCTATTTATTACTGTCTATCTCAACTAAAACAAAACCCAGAAAAAAAACACCTAAAAAATTATTAAAATATGGAGAAAATGTAAATACTCGATATTAACACCAACCTATATAGCCTATATCTAATATAAATATAAATAATATCTGTTGCCATTTAATGTAAGCCCGTTTTAGACCATAAAAGTGTTTTTTAAACACTTTAAACACGCATAAAACAAATGAAGAAAAAAGTCATTTTTGAAACCATAGCTGCACGCAACAAAACAAACTGCACATTATCAAATGATACATACATATTACAAATTATTCGCAGCTAGATAGAGTATGTCGAAAAACGCGATGCTTGCAGCTGCAAACTAAATGCGTCTCAAAACGAACAGAAGAGAAAGAAACGTTAGGCTATTCTAGAGTAAACACATATAAGAAACTATGGAGCAAACGCGCTATTGAGGATGCACTGACCACCATGCACTCACCCATGTTGCGTTCTCTGTGTTCGGGGGGCGTTAGTGAGAAAGTTCGGCGGGTGTATGGAGTGAAAAGAGTTTCGCTCAACTGAACAAATGTGTCGCTCCTGTTCGGGACCATCGCTGCGGTGGTGACGTCACTCTTTGGGTTCCCCGGACGGGGCTACTCTTTTCTCCATAAGCGCAATGATGGCAGAGAGCAGAGCTTTGTATTGCTAGTACTAAGTAGTCATTAGAAACACATGAACGCTAAACCAAGGACGATAAAACAGTGTCACACTCGCTCATGGTAACGAAAAGTTTTCTGTTTATTCATTAGAAAAGTAAATCACCATTATATAGGTTACACACCAAACAGGCACAATTTTTTAGCATTTCATATTGTCGTAAACTTTGATACTGAACTTGTGGAGAGCCCAGAGTGTACAACAGAATATAAATTGCTGGACGCTCAGAGAAAACCACCATGGCAACCAAAAGGCAGGCTGGGAACTCTATTCAGTTTTGGCCATTTGGCATTATGCCAGCATGGCCTCACTAAGTGGGCAAACAGAGAAGCTCCAAATTTCTCAGATTCTGATGCCTGTGGAGAAAATGTTGACAGTGTTGCAATGCTACATTTGGGGGTCTCATATTTTAATGGCTTATCTGGAGTGTCAGTTTGCCATTGGCTATTTAAGAAAAAGACAATAAGAGACTGTTTCTATGAGACAGATTGCACCTTAGTTCTTGACTAATGATTAGCATTACATAAAGTACATTTAATGCAAGTTCATCTTGACAAAAATGAGCTTAAACGCTGTACATTTGAATTAAAGTTAGTTTAATTAACAGTTCACCCAAAAATGAAAATTTGCCAAAAATATACTCAACCTCAGGCCATCCCCCCCCCCCCCCCAAAGAACAAACGTGTTATTCGTGGGAAACAGATTTGGACAAATTGAGCATTACATCACTTGCTCACTGATGGATACTCTGCAGTGAATGGGTGCCCAAACAGCTGATTAAAAACATCACAATATCCACATGCCAGGCCATCAATAATGTCTGTGACAAGTGCGTTTTGTAATAAAAAAAATGTAGCAGTATTATGGCCTGCAGACCATTGATTCGGGCTACACCATTGAGCTCTAGCATAAATGCTTCTTCCGGTTGAATTTAATTTTGGGGTGAACTATTCTTTCAACTGTTTTAATTAATTTTGGAAGTAACCACTTTTTCAACTTTATCAACATGCAGTAACACACTGACCTAATAAGCGGTGTTTGTAGCCACAAAACCAGAGGCTCGCCTTTCAAAACGTATTCACAAGAGACACCACTAAAATAGTGATCTTTCTAATTGGATCTCCAGAGACAGATGTTCAAAATAGGAATAATAAGATCAATTTTTTTCCCGTTGAAAAACTCTAATCAGATAGGATTATCATCTCTAATTCATAATAAGCACTAAAAACATCATAGTAACTGCCACACCCACACACATTTCAATGCAATACATTTATTAATCAATCAAATCACATTAATTAAACAACGACTTCTTTGCATTAAAAAAGGAGAATTTTCAATGTAAAAACTGCACCAGAGAATAACAGGAAACACTGTCTCATGTGCTCATGTGAGATGCAAAAAGAGGAGACAGACAAAACACATTAACCAAAGACTGTGGGGGAGGCAATTACCTAGTTAGGGAGAAATGACTACATGAAAAGAGCAACTCTGAAATCTAAGCAGCACTTCCATCATTTACATGATATGAGAAACTTTAAAAAGATAGAACTGTGTTGACTGTGGATGCCACTACAGTACATACAAATGTACAGATATTGCAAAAGAAAATGAGTGTAAATGGGGAATTACAGAACTCAAACTCAAAATGTCAGAGTTTTTACTGATCCTACTGAACTGAATATTTATTAAAAGTACTCTCTAAATGCTTTATCTGTCTATAAGGACCTAACAAGTGTTTGTTCTATAAATGCAAAAGGTCCTTACAGATGCTGATTTGATGCTTCACTGCAGTACTGTCAGCACAGCAGTTCAGAAAACAAGTTCTTCATTCTGTGATGTTGTGCCAGGCATACTAATGATGGAGTCTTATCGTCCTACAGGTTTAGTGGTATAACTTGGGCTGTTTTTTGTCACAGCTGTGGTCAAAGGTGAGCTGCATGGCTGCTTCCATCCCCTGAATATTTGCTGCATCTTTACCATACAGCTTCTTCATCTCTGCGGTCCTCCTTTCTCCAGGACGCTCTGAAGGAGGCAGGCTGCTGCGCCAGTAAACTCTGTGTAAGTCTTGGTCAGCTAGAACATACGAGTCCTGCTGCTCTGCCTCCATCTGCTGTTGTTTCTCTACATAGCAGAGAAATGAGTAATGTCATGACTAGGAACATCCATTAAAGCTTTAAGTCAAAAGATCAAAATAAGTGTATCTTTTTTTAGATAAAAACACAAGATCAAGCTTGGTATTTTGGTGTTTGACCACATTAATGAGAAAAACTATACATTTTTCGGACATTTGTTAATGCTACTACCATGGCAACTCAAATAAAACATTTATAACCAGTTACATTTTTCACATCTCCTATACCAGTGGAAGACCACAGTTTTTCGCCTGAGAATAGATTATCAACTGAAACCAAACTCAAAGTCTAAACAAGTATAAACCACTACCTATACACTTTGTTTCTACTGTTGTCTGTGCCAATAATGGGCTGGCACAAACCATGTAATTTGAAGCGAAAACATTATTAAGTAGTTTAGTTGTTGTATTATGAAGCCCGTTTCCGCCACTGAATAAAAAATAAAAAAGGTTATTGCGACTTTTTATCTCGCAATTCTGACTTTTTTTCTCGCAATTTCGAGTTTGTATCACGCAATTCTGAGAAAAAAAGTCAGAATTGTGAGATATAAACTCGCAATTCTGAGAAATAAAGTTAGAATTGAGACATAAATCGCAATTCTGAGAAAAAAAGTCAGATTTCTGACTTTATATCTCGCAATTGCGACTTTTTTAGTCACAATTCGACTTTCTCCAGAATTGCGACACTATCGCAAAGCACTATAGGAAACCACGAGATGTGATTCTTACAGAACACGGGAGTTCCTTGCCTTTTTATCGTAAACAGAGCTTTGTATGCCATTTCCCGACGACAAGGTATGGCCATATTTACTCTTTGGCATGATAATCCTTTACGATTTGTGTATGTTATTATAGAAGACTTTGGGAGAGTATAAAATCTTAATGTTGGGTAACTAGCGCGTACTACTAGCTGTAACGTTCGTTTAATCTCGGATGTTAAGTGTTGGTTTTATGGAAATATTAAGTAGTTTACTATAATTGCAATAAGGCTGAGTGAAATAAAGTTTGCATCCAGAGCTTGCTTTGATATGTACAGCACATATTAACCATAAAAACACATGTTTTCGTTTTTCTGGCTCGGTCTAGGCTTAATATTGGCCTATCAGCCTCACTCTGCTTATGTTATTAATTTCTATTAAACTATCATTGCAGGATGGACGAATTAATCTTTTTTCTGAGGGAGAGGAATATTCCAGAAACTACCATAAAAAGGCTGGAGGATGACAAGGTAATATTGAACCAAACAATTTAACCCACTGAATAAATTAAAAGGACAGTTCACCTAAAAATAACAATAGTCATAATTTTGAGGAAGTGACCAATTTAAGCCCATATTTGATTTAAGTCTACTTACAGTTTTATTTCTTATAAGGATTATTTCGAGTTATTTGATAAAATATATGTTTTAAAGAGGTCATGAAATGAAAAATCAAAATCTATATAGGTTGCTATTCAATAAAAATATTCTGCAGGTTTTATACCTCAAAGTTCACATCTCAGTTTGAAACATGAATTTTGTGTTTTCCACCTTTTTGAAAAGCCAGAATTTGATATCACACCATTCGTGATATAACAATTTTCCTCTGCATGTCCCTTAACATGCAAATCAAGGAAGTGTTCTGTTGATGTGCTGCCAAGTAGGGATGGGCGTATCGATATATCGATACTGACGCGAGTATCGAAAGTATCGATACTCAAACAAAAAATAATTGATACTAAGTGTTACTACCATGATTTGTTAAGTTAACAAAAAAATAAGAGTACAAATGCATTGAATTGGACGAATAACCTATGTTAGTAAATAATTGTGTGGGATAGAACTATTTTCCTGCTCATCTGAACACGCTAATGTTGCAAGACAGAACTAATCAATCACAGATAGCGTTCACTCACTGCTGACAGTGCATTCAAACAGGGCTGCTTTTCCCAAAAGTATCATAAGAAAGCATAAAAGCTTTTGGGAACGGCAGCCTGAACAATGCTTATGCAGGTACGAAGGACAGGAGTTATTTCACAAAAACAAACTGAAATTGTAGCCTACATAGTTTGTGAATTACAGTTATTTAATTGAACGTTGAAAGATAATATTGATAATGTTCTATTCTGTAATGTTAATAGAATTCATACACTGTCAGAATAAAAAGGTTGTATTTTATGCATGTAACAGCCTGTTACTGGCAGTCCCTTATGAAAATGAACAAATGGTTTTACTAAAGTGACTGTAGTTCAACTGTAGTATTTATAGATTTGAATCATGTGTAAACAAAAAACATATCTGAACCATGTGTAAACAAAAATATAACCTAATAAGTTACAATTAAGGCGTATTGAATGTTAAAATGCGATTTAAACAAAGTACTTATCATTACCCATTTTACTCTTAGTAATCATTTAAAAGTTTAGTTCAGAAGTATCGAATCGGTATCGATATATCGACGATACTGCCTTGAAAAATAACGGTATCTTATCGAAAACAAAATAAGTGGTATCGCCCATCCCTACAGACCAGCCCAGTGAAAGTACTGCTGTGGTCCAGTATTAATGATAAATCATTGTCTGATGATGGATATCACAGTATACTGACTTGAGAATAATTTTCCCTGATAACATTCCATCAGTCATGTCATGTATTTTTTTACTGCCACCTTTCAGTATAAGAATTAGTGATGCCAGATTTGTGACTAAAATATTTATCTAATAAGTTAATATACAATTCTACATTGTAAGGAGCAACACTTTCAAATGTCAGCTATTATTTATCTGCGATAAAGCAGCTCTTTTTATGTATGCAATCTTTATTCGACTCTACTACAGGTAAAACATTTAATCGGTATAAAAATTAAGGGGACACTTTTTTTGATTGGGGCCATAATATAAAGATCTAAAAATGCATTTAATAACCCCTTTAATACGCACTGTATTAACAAGTTATTCAGACATATGTAAGACAACATAGAAAACATACATTTGGGCTTAATAGGGTCACTACCAACCCGTACTGTTATTTTGTCAATTAAACACAAAAGTAGAAATTGAGGAATCTTAATGTTATTTATATTTTTCACAATTACAGTAAGCATATTGACTATTTCAGCACAAGGGGAGCCAGGTATCATGCAAGCACAGAAATCTTAAGACTGATGAGTAGGATGAGAGAGAACTCTTGTGAAGAACTATTTACTTAATTTTAAGTAAGCTATTTTCTATGAATGTGTGAGGGTTCCAATCATTAGCCGTTAGGTAACTATCGAGAAGAAAACAAAGTGCAGTTAATCGTAAAACTATTTGCGACATAAAATCGTATGGTTTATCCCACGTGAATTAGGACAATCATTCAATAATAGTAAATACCAATTTGCAGTATCAAGCAGCATAACAGACTGTTTTTGTACAGCTTAAATAACTGGAAGCGGATGACGAGACACATTAAAGGGTCACGCTTTAGTTTAGCGTCCAATTCTCAATATTAACTAGTTGCATACGGCCTAGTACTAGGTATTGGCTGTATATTACTTATAACACAAAGATTAAATGCCGTATTCTGCCATACCTATTTTAGATCCCTTAATCTTAAACCCCATACCTAAAATTAAGCAGCAAATTATGAGTTTATTGAGGCAAAAGGGATAGTTAATATTTAGTTAATAGTGAGAATTGGTCTCCAAACTAAAGTGTGATTAAGTTACTAAAGGCAGAGCCATACTTAGATTAAAAATATGATGAGTACTCCTGTGGGAAAGATTAACACATTTAATTATTATGCACTGATTTCAAACTGCTACACCTCAGATGTACGAGAAATTATCAGTAAATAATACTTTATTAATAACATTTTAGTTTAACTGCTCTCATAAATGTAAAAGGACTTAAATTTAATGTCAATATGATGAAACAAAGCTATGATACTGTTTTTTTTTATTGATACTGATACACCTATAGCATATTCTGCTCAGAAAAGGTTGAATGCTCAGTTGTGTGTGAAGCGTAATGCTATGCTTTCTTATTTTATGGAAAACAACAGCTCGAAGACATCTTTTCTGAGATCCGTTTTTGAGTAAATGATAACAAATATGAATAAGACTTTTAAGATGAAACTGACATGAAATTACCATTTAACCAGTAGATGACAGCAGAGGATCACTCATTAACTCAGTTGCCATTTCAACTCCCTAGTTTTTTTCACGTCTTGCTTTTGGATTGTGTAAAATATAACAAATTTTAGTACTTTTAACTGTATTGAAGTATAAAGTATAGCAAGTGCAGGAAGTCACAAAGCATCATGTCATTTAAAAATAAATAAATAAGCCCAGACACAAACAGCCTAGTATGGTAAATTATTTAAATACTTAAATAGTTAACTACAAATTAAGTTAATTATTAATGGTATAACAATTAAATAACAATGCATTCAATATTTTGAAATATTTTTAGGGACTTAATTGAACAGTACATTTAAGTTTTAGCTTTAACTGTAAAAGCTGCTAAATTTCAGCGACACAGAGCTTGTTACTGCGTAGTTTTGTTACTCTAAAGTTAGTCTGACTCACCTAATGCACGGCTTCTATTTTTGACTTTGGCTCATCAGAATTTCATTCCATTATCAACTGTCAGTCATAGCATTAGTTGCGGAACAATTATTTTTACACTCGGTTTCATTTGACACAGTACAGTTGACATTTGGGTCCTCTTAGAAAAACAAAAAAGGTTCCAAATGTGAATGGAATACAGGAAACTAAGAAAAAGGCATCCGTTAGGTTTGACAGTTGATAGGAAATGACTGAGCTGCCTGGCTTATCTAAAAACAGGAAGTAACCGTGTGCCTAGGTCAAGTGTATGACTCTAACCAGTTTTGGTTACGTATTGCATAATACTAAACAAATTTATTTTTTTGCAGATTGATATCATTGTCCTACTGCTAATGACTGATGACCAGATGAGAAGCTATTTTCCTTCATATGGAGACAGACTGGCAGTGATGGGATTTTGTAGGAGGCAAGAAAGTGAGCCAACTTGCAGGAAGTCAAAGCTGTTTGAGCGCCTCAAATCAAAATTGAGCAAAAGACAAAAAACACACAATTCACAAACTGAAACCCAAACAACTAGAAAAAACAATTCTCAGCATACTGTAAGAAAAGTTGAGATTGGGTGGATGCACTATGATGGGCAGGGCTTTGTTCAAATGAGAGCAAAAAAAGGAGGGGGAACAAGGAAGTTGAGTGTGCCAAAAGACTGGAAAAGGGAAGAACTGATGGAGGAGGCCATTCGTTTGTTTTTCCCAAATGGAAAAAATTCTCATGGCAGTATTTCTGAGTTTGAATTGAATCTAACAAATTATCAGGAAGTGTCACTAGATAAAGAAACTACAGTGGGGGAAATGTATAATGCATCCAAGCTCACAATGATGAGGTTCTACCTGACAACAAAAAAGGTGGAGAGGGAAGTGAAGTGGAAATATCAGACACAATGGAGGACTTACACGGTAATAACCAGGATCAAAGTCTTCCCAGTTCCAGCAGAATGAATTACTTCTTTCAAGCTTCAGACACGGATGTCATTTTTGTGGAAAGTCCTGGCAATGATGCTGTATCTCCCTTGCATTCCACCGAGGATCTGAATGTTGTAGATGATGATTTGAATGTTCCTTTTCAAAGTTTTTCAATGACCTTACCAGATTACTCAGATACAAGCGATGTAGTGACAGTATTCACTGGTGACATCACTGGAATAGATGAACAAAACTTAGATGACACTTTGCCTCTGAGCCCAGAGCCCATTGTTCCACAAAAAAAAATTATTGTTGTTCATCGTGGACAGATATTTTCTGAACTCATTGCACATTTCTGTGATGAAACCCTTCCACATACACAGAGTGAAGTAGAAGTGAAGTTGCTCCTCCCAAATGGACAGTTTGAGATGGGCCATGATGTTGGTGGAGTGTTCAGGGATTGCCTATCAGAGTTTTGGCAGGAATTCTATGATCAATGCACGCTGGGGAACAATTTTAAAGTTCCCTTTCTTCGACATGATTTTGGCAAAGAAAAGTGGGAAAGTGTAGCCCGAATAATTCTGTTCGGCTGGAAGAAAGAGAAATATCTCCCAATAAAACTTGCACCTGCCATCTTGCAGCAAGCAATAAAAGGATCTGTAAAAAGTGATCTGATTGAGAACTTTTTGAAGTATGTCTCAGAAAATGAGTGTGCTGTGTTAGAAAGCTGCAGAACAGACTTCTGTAGTGCAGACCAGGAGGAATTGCTTGAGATCTTAGACAACTACAGTTGTCGGAGAATTCCAACAGAAGAAAACTTCAAGCAAACTTTGCAAGAACTGGCACACAAAACTCTCATTCAAGAGCCTGCTTATGTTCTTGAACAGTGGGCAGGTATACTTGGACCTCTGAGCAAGGACCTTGAGGAAATTGAAGATGTGTTCTGTTCATTACAACCAACGGTGAGGAAAATTGTGCGATCTCTCAAATTTCCTGAAACAATGAATATACACCAAAAGGACATTTCAAAGCACTTGACAACTTACTTGAGGGAGTGTGATGCAAAACGACAGTCTCTGTTTCTTAGATTCTGTACAGGATCAGATTTGTTTATAGGCAAAACTATAACAGTTGATTTCACAGACCTTAAAGGGTTTGAGAGAAGACCGGTAGCACACACCTGTGGCTGTTTCCTGAGGCTTTCAGTGCACTATGACAACTACCCAGATTTCAGATCTGAAATGAACAAAATTCTTGAAAGCAATGTCTGGGTCATGGACATAGTTTAGTGGTACATCAATTAGATATGGGCAGATATGAGTTATGGCCAGCTCATATGCTAGCTATTTGTCTTGGGTCATTCTTCATACACTTACAGTTATTTTACATGTGTATAGAAAGTAAAACATTCACTTTAATGTATCCACTTAGTTATTGCTGGTTACATTGAACAGCCTTTTTTGTTTGTTTTTGAAGATTTAAATTTCAATAGTGAAATATCTCCATTGTCTCGGTGCAACCGAGTGTTTACATTAAATCGTACAAGTTGTTCATGTCAACTGTTCAGTCAGATAGGCTTTGAACTGTTAAAATGTGTTAATGGTTCATTCTTCATACATTTACATACTGTACAATTATTTTACACTTACATAAAGTAAAACAGTCACTTTAATTTGTTCACTTAGTTATTGCTGGTTATGTTGAATGTTGAACAACCTTTTTTATGACTTTCAAATGTACAAATTGTACATGTTGCCTCTTCAGTGAGATGATGGCTTTGAATCATTATAATGTGTTCTTAACTTTGTGCTTGTATTCAATTGGGTGTTGCATTATTGTGAAACTTTCATACATGCCATAGGTAAAACATTTGAAAAGAAGATTGTTTTATTGAAATAATTTTTATGTGGTTTGTTTTATTCTTACTTGTACCACATTGTAATGTTTGGTTAACCTCTCATGTATTAAACACAACACAACCTGCATATATGGTGCCAATGGTTTTTTTGTGCATTGAAGATGGAGTGAGTACCACAAGCCAATAAATGCACATCAAAGTCTCCCTTTTTTTTAAAGAATATTCTGAACTTTTAAATATATTTCAGTTGTAGCTCTGTAGTGGCACACAATACCTGACAGCCAATGTACCATGTAAAATTATTACAACCATTCAAGTTCATCGAGCCTGTTAAATGATTTATAGGACTACATAGAGAATACTTGTACTAATTTTAGGTTTTGTTTGGAGCAAAATATGTACCACAACAAGGTTGCACAATTGATAAACAAAATACCATAAAACAAATTCGGTTCCAATTAATATTTTATTTCAGGCATAATGCAAAATACAGACAACATATCAGTTTACCTATAAAACCATTTTGTTCATATTATTTTCAATCACCTGCCCTTTAAACAGGGGAAAGTCTATACATTTTGATCAGTTTGAACACATAAATACTTTAGTTCTGAGGTTCAAAACATTGTCTTGTACATCTAAAACAGGCTTGCTGTGCTTCAGTTGCATTCAGGTTAGGCCTGAAAGTAATGATAGTGTATCACAAAAATGTTTGAAATCATGCAAAAAATTTACATTACTGTAGTTGGAAAAACATAGTTTATACATTTAAAAATAGTCATAAAACTGTACGTTTTTTTTTTTTTTTTAAGTATTCATTACATATAGATGCTTGTGCATTTCCCCTCTTATTCTGATGGTTGTGCTTTTGCCATGTTATAAGACTGAAAACAAGCAGATCACAGATAACGATCTCAATTTGACAGGATGCTGGCCTCCTTTGCACATGAGGATAGATATGAGGATGGTATGGAACAAATTATTTCTGCCCTCTGAAAGCACAAAGCAACATCACTGTGATTTTATATCATCATGCACAGAGATTTATAATGGAGATTATTTACTGTACCTTGAGTAATGTGACTAATAGACAAGGTGATCCTGAGGGGTGTATAAAATGATGGATGTAAACGTTTTCATCTGGGATCCTTGAGAGGCCTAATGGGAGCCTGAGATACAACACACAATCGGGTGTTAGCAATCAAATGCATCAGTACAAACAAAATCATCTTTGAATTGCCAGGGTGGCACAGAAAGCTGCATCGGAAGTGGTATATCATTAGTTCTGGAAAAGGGATAGTTCACCCATAAATGAAAATTGTCATTATTTACTCACCCTTAAGTTGTTCCAACCTGTATGAGTTTCTTTCTGCTGGGAACACAAAAGAAGATATTTTGATATTGACGGGTGATGAGAACCATGATTCATAGTATTGTTGTCCTAATGGAGCAATGGGCTCATCAACCGTTCAGATCCAACATGTAAAATATATTTTTTTGTGTTCAACAGAAGAAAGAAACTCAAATAGGTTTGGAACAAGTGGGGGGTGAGCAAATGGTGACAGAATTTTCATTCTGAAAGTGAACTACTCCTTTAAATGCAGCTCATTGGTAGCATAATTGCATTTACAATACAGTAAAATTACAATTGCAATTGCATCAATAATGTTATGAGGTTAAAGTTTTAATTATAGAAATTTTAATGTAGAAATATGACATGTCAGTAGCTGTCCCAAATTACATTGTATGCTCTTAAACTATGTACTGTGTGTCTAGTGTATGGCATTTAGACAACTTGCTTGTCATCAATTACATAATTAAAGGTGCAATGACTGAGTACATGAAGTGTCCAAAATTCTGTTGGAATTTTTAAGTGTGACCACAATATTTATATTACAAAATGGCATAGTGCATAAGCATATGAATTGGGATGCATCTAGTTAGATTAGATCAAATGCCAACCATGGATATCAAAATCAAAATTTTCCCCCAGTGTAATGTTAGTTTTTTAGCATAGATACATATTTTAATTTCTTAAGCATACAAAATTGATCAATTAATAAAAGAATATGAAAAGTGTGCTCACCAGTCTAGCCATAAATACTCTCTGTTGCCTTGTGAAAGGTTGTGACCTATAATAATATGGGGGAAACAATTACATCTTTACTTTAAACATGTAAGGGACAATTTTTAATATCACTCTTGAGTGTCAGTGTAACAAAAGACAAATGCAAAAATCTTTATGGTCAGATGAAATCTTTATGGCCAGATGGTAGTTTTTAAAAATGTGAACTATAATTATGAAGACTTGCTTCTTAATTAGCACAGACAGCCAGTTTGTGGGAAGTGTTTTCCTTGCAGAACTCTACAAATGTAGTCCTTCTTACCTATGATTGGACTAAAAACAGATTGATATGTGATGCCAAGAGCTTTGAGATTCCCTCCAGTGGTCCAAGGTTGCTTGGGTCGGGAGAGTAACTTGGTGAAAGGCTGCAGTTCAACACCTACAGACACAGATATAAAGTTAACTTAAGGAAATATTACTTTTATACCAATTTTGGCCACCTGAAATACTAAAACAATTTTAAAAACAATACCTTTAAATAGCTTATAGTGAATGTTGTAGATTTGATTAGAATGGTGAATCTAGTCCTCCAAGTCCAGTCCTTGAAGGATCAGTTCACAAAGTTGGTGGTAAAGGTCTGTAATTTCATAAACATCATCTAAGTAAAAGGATTCAGTTCAACACCTACAGACACAGATATAAAGTTCACTTAAGGAAAATATTACTTTTAAACAACTTTTGGCGATCTGAAATACTAAAACAATTGAAACAATACATTTAGCTTATAGTGAATGTTGTAAATTAGATTAGAATGGTGAATCTAGTCCTCCAAATCCAGTCCTTGAAGGATCAGTTCACGAAGTTGGAGGTAAAGGTCTGTAATTTCATAAACATCACCTGACATGACAAGGTTATGCTCAGCCATGAGTTCTACACACAGTTGAAAGACATCCTCATCACAAGGGTAGTCTTTAAATAAACACTCCTCTTGGCAAATGCTCAGTTTTGATTGTTCAATTGGATGCAAGAAATTCTGCACTCCATATAAGCTGGGAACAGCAAACATTATTGAAGGTCGACCACTGGGAGCACGTGGGTTGTGAGTTGGCCGTATCCTGTGGCAATTCCAGGCACTGACTATTTCATCAAGCTCTTCCTTCATGAAAAAAAGAAATGGAACATATATTATACATTGTCTTGCCAAATGAATTAATAAAACTGCACATTGTAGGCTATGTAAATAAATAATATTAAGTTATAATCAAACTCCAATACTCTCTTTAAGGATAAAATTTAATCTGATAGTGAACTAAATTTGTTACCTGTATAAAATGTTGGAAGCAAAACTGGATGAGAGATTTGTCAATGAAAGTATCAACAAAGTGTCCATCTTCTTTTAGCTGTTCAAAATGATCCATCCAAAATTGTATGCACTGGCTTCTCAAAGTGGACCACCATCGTTCAATTCTCTGGTTCCCAGTGCTTGGACCAAGAGTGACACATTCTGCACTCGCAGTGTCTCTGAAGAATGTCTGCATATCTGCTAAATGCGTATTTTCAGTTCCATGGTCAATGCGAATTCTTTGTGGAAATCCGTTATTCTCAGCAACAGTGTAGATAACCTGCAATTAATCGTGGGTCATGTGCGTTTGTTGATCAGCCAGATCATTTTTCTTGGAGAACCATCAATGCATCCGTTCATATTCCGTAAGGTTTTAACTTATCATATCCGTCAATATGCCAAACATAGTTTGGCCCGCGACTGTTATACATGCGTCGCCGTAGACGACCGCGAGCACGCAGATCAACTCCTTGTCCATCTAACAGTCGTATCAACTGACGGACAGTTTCTCTGTCTGTAATAATGCCGGATAGCCAACATTTCTGGTGCATCCAGCGATAGCCATGTTGTCGTCCCGATGTCTGTAGTTGCTGGTGTATAAAACGTGCCACTTCAGCCTCATCTGTTTTATTGCGTCTCCGCCACAACTGATTCCTGCATAACGTTCTCTCAAGAGTCCGGAAACTAAGCTTTATGTTGTGTGATTCCTCCAATAAAATTAAGATTTCTCTATTAGTGAAACCGCGCCGAAAATAATCCTCTATAATATTTTCCATTTTTAGGCTATAGAATATGCAATCCTACCGTTTGACACTTCGGTGAAGGTCGATCTCAGTAACAGGAAACTAGTTTATATCTCGCAATTCTGACTTTTTTTCTCAGAATTGCGACTTTTTTTCTCAGAATTGCGACTTTTTGAGAATTTGTTTGTATCACGCAAATCGTGAGAAATAAAAGTCATAATTGTGAGATAAAAAGTCGCAATAATATATATATATATTTTTATTCAGTGGCTTCCATAGTTTATTTTGTACCTTTTTAAAAATTAAAAAATTCCAGAATGAGGCCATGTCACACATGTTGGAATCAGTCCATCTCAATTGGTCCAAAAATGTTAAAGTTGGTTGTTCAGGAGGCAGACACACTCTGTCAGCTTAAATCTAGATTAAAGACCCATCTCATTAACCTGGCTTACACATAACACACTAACACATTTCTAATATTCAAATCCGTTTAAGGATTGTTAGGCTGCATTAATTAGTTCAACCGGAACCGGGAACACTTCCCACTTAACACCCAATGTACTTGTTACATCATAATAAGGATGGCATCTGCGCTAATATTAGTTTCTTTCATTCTTATTCCGAGGTCACCATAGCCACCAAGATCCAGCCCATATCCAGACCAGATGGTGGTTCAGCACCTAGAGATGACCACAATAGCCCTAAATGTCAGCGGAGACCATGTCAACTAGACAAACCCTAGAGACAGATCCCCTGTGAAGGAACTCGTGGCCATCGGCACAGACCACGGGAACCAGATGAGTCCTCCGCACAATATGACTTTGCTGCAGCCTGAAATTGAACAAACACCCCATGCGGGTTTCTTGGCCAGAGGAGAACTGGCCCGATGAGCTGGCTTTCCCAATGTTTTTTTCTCAATTTCTGTCACCGATGGAGTTTTGGTTCCTTGCCAGTAGCTGCGTTTACATGGACCCTACTAATCCGATCGTAATAGGACTAGAAGCACAATCAGAATAAAAAAAGTAACATATAAACACGTCAATCGGATTGAATTGGCCAGATCCGACTAAAATTTTGATCGGATTGTAAGGGTTGGTTTATTCCTTTTGTAATCCAAGCGAGAAGACATGTAAACAATTGATCGGATTGAAATCCGAAACTGGAAAGTACTACGCATGCGCGGTGACGTAGAAATAGCATAATGAGGTATGACGCGCGGAACGAGCTGTTCTTCCTGGTGAATAAAGTGTCAAGTGTCCAGCATAGTTGCCATTTTAGTGAGCTTGAGCTAATTGAATAGAATATCTTTGTCACTGTACAAGTACAATAAGATTTATTTTGACACTTCCAAATGATCGTAAGCTTAAGAATACAACTTATTAAAATTCAATAGAAAAGATCAATTGATAGTAAAGCTTGAGAATACAAATAATAAGTGCAAATAGATCAGATGTGCAATGCAGCATTAAAACATAAACAGTACAAACAGAAAACAATGTAATAAAACGGTAGGGGTGAATTTATTATTCCATGTACATTTGAGGTTAATGTGTGTACTGTGTGTGGACACTATTGTCACGAATTCAGTCCATGGACTTCCGTTTATTCACCACAAGAGGTCACCCTTTCCATTTCATTGACTCTCGCAAGCACAAACGTTACATTCCCATCATTCTTTGCACGATTTGTGCACTGCATGATTGCACACAGCTGCTCTTAATCACCTCATCACTAGATACACATTTCTCGGCTGAGTATTGTTTAGCCTGTACCCTGTTCCTAGTCTCTGTGTTTTCCTTGTTTTTGCCTTGCCTGTTTTTGATCTTTGTCTGTTTTCCTGTTTTTTTTCCCTCTCGTCTTGCCCCTGTGATTCTTTCTGCCGATCGGTGACCTACGCTAGCCATGGGACTATTCTTGTGTTTTGCCCGCAATATACCTGTTTGCCATTGTTTGACCCATGCATGTTATGACCACGTCTCTGTCTAATAAAAGCCTGCAGATGGATCCACACGTCTCCCGTCTCGTCAGCCCCGTTACAACTATAGGGAAAAACTTAAACTGCTGGAATAAAGACTTTTAAAGGGTTAGTGATGGAAAACTTGCAGGTCAATGGGCATCAATGTTTAAGGTAGGTAAACACTTGTACACGGACACATATATATAATACTACCCGCCTTACATTGGCATGTGTTATTCAGGTGTCAAAGTTGTGCAGAATTGAAGAAACCACAAAGACCATGCCAGAAGGATGCTGGACAGGTAAAGCCTACAAATCTTGCCACATTAATCAAACTTTGTGGTGTCAATACTCAATAAGTTACAATGCAAATCAGAAATTTAAAAAATAATTCCTTTACTGGTCATTTTGAAATGTCAAACTGTATCCACAATTGTTAACCATCTTAATCTGTAATATATTTTAGGGTTTTAAAAAAAAAATGTCCAAATTCAACATGAAGGGGGTGGTCCGCAGCAGAAAGAGGCATTTGAAAAGACTGCACTGTTATCGGTCATTAGAGGTATGTGTATAAAACACAACATTTACGAGAGAGATTCTGTCCTTTTTTTTTTTTTTTTTTAACACACTGAATGGTGATACACTATATATCTCGTTTTTGTTTTTAGTCATCCAAGCAAAAGAGAATGACTCCCTGTCACAGTTAGTGTAATTAAAGTTTTTCTTGTGTTTTTTTTTCTTCTTATTTGGCAGATGCTGTGATGACCAACTTCCCGGCCGCAACAGAATTGGACTTGAGGAATGCAGTTGGGAAGCATTTTAAACAAGAAATAAAACCAATAATTCCTAATTTGTTCACTGTTGGTTGTTTTATTTGTTAAAATAAGTAAACTAACAAAAGGGTTAATCTTTTTTTTTTTTTTTTTTGTCTTTCTGTAGTTTAATGTAAGTGTGATAAAAATAGCTCTTGCTTGAGTGGATTTTTTTTCTTGAATATTGTATTTCAAATATTTTATTTTTCTTATCTTAAGTTGTTATCTAATGAATTAAAGTGTATTGTATTTATACAATTTTATTTTGTCATTAATTATTTTGTATTTTTATAATTTTGTATTGTCTTAAGTTGTCCAAGTTGTAAATTTTTTTATTTTTCTTAATAAAAGCTGTATATTGAATTTTGTTTGGATGGATTGCCATTTTGTTGTCTATTAGATGTGTATATATGTAGGCATTCATTAGCTGTCTATTTGATGACTAGTCTATTCTTGGGCTATATGGTTAGACGTCTATTAAATTTAGCCTGGTTTTAGCCTAGACGTCTGGGCTGTGTTTAGACGGCTAATAGACATCTTTTAAATGCAAAATTGCTTGCTGGGTTGTGACATATAAACACGCATATCAACCCGATCACATTATTTAGCATTCATGTAAACACTACATTCAGATTCGTCAATCGGAATGAATAATTCCGATGGAAGCAAAGTTGTTCCATGTAAACGTACCTACGTCGCCTTTGGCTTGCTTAGTTGGGAACACAATTTCTGGCAACATTGTTGACTTGACTGTCTGCACAGACACTATTGGAAGAGAACTAAACTGAGCTGGACGATGACATCACTGAATCAATGATGAACCGACTTTAACTGATAAACTGACTGTTTACTATTGTCCTCTTGCATTATCAGCACACGTTTTTCCTGTTTAACACTGTAAAGCTGCTTTGACACAATCTGTAAAGTGCTATATAAATAAAAGTGACTTGACTTGGCTTGACCATTCATTCTTCAGTGACTCATTCCCCGTTATTCTCTCTACCGGTGTTCGATCTGTAACTGTTCCTCCAGCTCTCGTCCGCATTAATTCATTCATGGGTGATTACCTCTACATATTAATACATTTTTAAACTTATTAGGTCCCCATTTAAAGTTTGCCAAGGCGTCTAGTGGTTCCCAGCCCCCTGCTTCAAAACCAGTGTTTTTTTTAGCACCTATTATGCTTATATCATCATAAACATAACATGCCCTTCCTCACCACTAAAAAAATAATTAGGAGAATTCTCAAACCTGAAATGTATGTGTACTATACTTAAGTATTACCTAAAGAAAATTTAGGACTGAGATTTGAACTCCTCCATTAGAAACATGGAGTTTGCAAAATGTTTATACATTTATATATGCTTTGAAAATGTACTCTAGAGATGTACTCTCAACTCTGGCCATCAAGGTCCAAATTGGTTTTACCAGTGTCAGGCCCGGCTCCAGAATCAAATCACTGAGGGTGCTTCTTAAAGGGGTCATAGGATGCAAAATTCACTTTTGTTGTTGTTTGAATATAAATGTGTGTTGGAAGTGTGTGTAAGCATCCATCCTATAATGATAAAAATCCCCCCAGTTTTTTTTTTTTAAATTGGTTAAAGTTTCCCTTCTCAAATGGAGGCCGATCTAAGATGCTGTTGTGTGACGTCACACTGACAGGCCCCTCCCACAATAGTTTGACAGTAGTGTTTCAGCACAGACTGGAGTGGTGTCTTACCTTAGACACACCCTGAGTGAGCTGCCATCAGTCTGCCATTGTTGTTTCACAGTCAGAGCAGATGCAGACAAGATTGACTCCTAAGCGATTGAGGTGTTCTGTTGTTTGATGTAATAATGAACATAACAGTCATCATTTACTCCCGACATCTGAGCCACTGAACTCACAGTGGATTAAATTTTGAAGGGAATGTGCCCCTGATCTACATAAATGCATCTATGTTCGTGCTAATCATTCATGATCCAGCCTCATCTATAGAAGTGAGTATGTTGTAATGAATCTTTGCAAATCGCCTATCCTAATAATGTGCTAGTTAGCAAGTTCCAAGACGAATGTGGCTAAAGTAAACAGTCTCTCTGAGAGCAGCTCGGAAGAGAGGGGCGGGGCCAGCATAGCTCATTAACATTAAAAGGAAAATGCTACAAAACGGCTTGCTGTGAAAAGAGCTGTTTTTGACATGGTAAAAAAGGTGTTTTTTTACACTACCACTGAGAAATTTTAACCTAAGTATGTTTTAGACTTTTCATTAAGACCCTAAAGAAATATATCAACTTGTGGAAAATGGGCATCCTTTGACCACTTTACATAGTGAGGGGTCTCTCTCTCTCTCCCGCTAAATACTGTATATTAAAAAACAGGTTTGTGCGTCCATGCTATGGCATCGAACGTTCCCTTTATAATCACTAAAAGCTGTCACTCATCTCTAGGCTCATGCAATCTCACCAAAGTTACGTGGTCGTCCAGTTATAATCTGGAAGTTCTCTATGGCACAATGAATGTTCTTATTTATCGCGTCTTACCACGTTGTTGTAATGAAATGAGTCGTGCGAACAAAAACACAGTTGATTTAAGCGTCGTGAGTGGATTCTAACTTAAATGCCTCCGATTCAAGAAATCAACAGATATGTCTGTGATTGGCATCTACACTTTGTTGTAATGAAATGATTCGTGCTGAACAAAAACCGCAGTGATTTAAGCGGTGAGTGGATTCTAACTTAAATGCCACTGATTGGCTGTTGGGTTCAAAAAAATCAACAGATATGTCTGTGATTGGCTACATTGCTCAACGTTGCAAAATATGTTGAAATAGAAACTGATCTCCAGAGCGCAAACCATAAAGCACTGGATCGTTTGCCAAATCTACAATGAAATGCCATTATTACAGCATTAACTGAGGGTGCTATTGATTTCGTTTGAGGGTGCTTAGCACCCTCTCACACCCCCATAGAACCGGGCCTGACCAGTGTTAACAGAAACCTCCGTCTCTATAGAGCAGTAACAGTATTGTAAACTACGTGGTGGTTCTAATATGGAGTGAAACCCAAAAAAGTGCAAGTTCTTGCAGCTGAAAGGTCAGTTTTAATAAAAGTTTCCACGTATGTTGGTAACCACTTACTGAGTTCCTGCCTGTGTCGCTCTGTCTGGGCAAAGTATTGTCGCAGCTCTTCTGATATATTCATATTACTAATCAAAAATTCAGTTTTGATATATTTACGGTAGGAAATTTTACAAAATATCTTAATGGAACATGATCTTTACTTAATAACCTAATGATTTTTGGCATAAAAGCAAAATCGATAATTTTGACCCATACAATGTTTATTTTTTTGGCTGTTACTAAAAATATACCCCAGCGACTTAAGACTGGTTTTGTGCTCCAGGGTCACTTATATGCTTTATTTATCTATGACATCTAGAATTCAGTTTATAAATTCAGAGTTAATGTGAAAAGTGTGGTGGTAGTGGTGAAGGTGACAATGATATAATGATGATAATAATATTTACATAAACATACAATAACAATAAGCCATCTGGATAAATCCAAAGAAATAAAAGTTTTATATACTCATGCAACGGTCACATTTACATTCTGTTTTGATAACTTGTATGTTATGTATTTCTGCTTCCTTTGGTCCTGTGTCTTGTTTATCGCCTTGTTTTTATAGCCCTCAGTTTTCAGTAGTAGTTTTCAGTTTTTTATTTATAACACTTTTTAAAAGATAACTATATGCAATAAAGCCCAAGATCCGCTCAGAGTCATAAGATAAGTAGATTTAAAAAAAGCGAAAGTAAATAAAAATAAATAAATCTGTAAAATTACATAAAGAATAAAAATTGTGTGACAGAAAAGATAAAACTCATGACCAAAACAAAATACAGATGAGTACATGTAGAACTTTAGATCTAAAAAGATCCAATAAAGTCACAACAAGCTCCGACCAAAATTGCATTGTCCTTCCGGTGGTGCTGTCCACTTTAGCCACGGTACGCTCAAGAAGAGCAATATCCAATGGATATGACAACCAAGTAGACATAGCTGGGGTAGATGGATCAAACCATAGATTCAAGATAACTTTTTTAGCAGCAGTAAGAGCAGCTGAGAGAATCCTCCTTTGATTAGCAGACAGTGACAGTAGTTGTCCATTCTCATCATTGTAGATGTTGGTTAGCTTTAGCTGTCCCTGTACTGCAAGGAACGCAAGTCTATAGTGAGGCGTTACTAATTAAAATGAAAGCAATACCCTGTATTTCTCAAAATTAATTACTTAAATGACGTCTGACTAATTTTGAAATTGTGTTATTCCAAAATGTTCAATAACTGATTATATTCAAATAAGGCAACAGATCATATTTTCTTTCAAACGTTTTGAGAACCGCTTACTCTCATCAAGTCAGCGTGATATAAAAATTCACCGTGTATTTTGTAAATTCATATTAGAGATCTTAATGTGAATGATTCATCCATGTTTCATTAAAAAATAAAAACATTGTAATCTTTAATTAAAATGCTTCCGTTGAGAAATATTTTGTTTCATTGTGACTTTTAATTATATTCAAACACTGTGGCTTGTGTTCAAGACACTGCCACTAATATATTTTATAAACAAAATGATTACAAGCTAGATCTAAATTTGGAGAACCATTTATTACCGCAGGGGTCTCCAACCCTGCTCTTGGAGAGCTACCGTTTTCTGGGCTGTGTTTCCCGATAACATTGTCTCTTAGCGCGCTACGAAGACTCTAAAGGTATGTCTTAACTAAAGGTATACCTGTTCTAGGCGTGTTCCACGAACTATACCTGCTTCACTGCGTTATGTGAGAAAGCGGTGTTCTTTATAAAAGAAGTGTTGATTTTAAATAAAGACACGCAGCGAACTTGCGTGAAACTTTTACTTTGATGCTTTGCAACATACATCACGTCAGGGAATAAAACCAAGAAAGAAAAATATATGCCCAGTAGGGCTGCCACTAATGACTATTTTTATTTTGATTAATCTATCGACTAATTTATCGATTAATCTAAACGATTAATTTCCCACTAAAAATCAACAATTTTACTTTTAATATTTTATAACTATATTTTATTAAACCAAATGAAATCCATATTTCTATTAACTCATTTTTTAAAGCAAAAGTAAAGTGCATCCATCTCATAGTCCAAATCACTGAAATCAAAGTTCAGTATTATAGTGTAAGAATGACAACATATCCACGTGTTCTAGTCTACTAATAATACAATTATAATAAAAAACACTTTAAAAGAGTATTTACCAGAAATGTTATTTACCAGAATTTATTTAGGAGAAAAATGTAAATGTGCAGTATTTCTGAAAAAAAAATAAAAAACTTTATGTTTTTTTTTTAAAGAAAAAAAAATTAATTGGAGATGCTTTTGATTATTAAAATTTTATGGAACCATTAAAATAGAATCCAGAAAATAATGGAAAACATAATTTGGTAAAGATAAAACTATAATACTCAATTAATTAGACAGACTTTTTGATTAATAAAATTTAATTTAAACATTAAAACAGAGTATAGAAAATGAAAATGGAAAAAACTGAATTTAGAAATAAAACGGATTTCATAGGGCCCTAAATATATTCATTCTTTTGTGGTAATAACAATAAGATGTAGTGAACATACCTTTAAAATTACTTAAAATACATTTATAATAGCAATGAGGCAATAATAATTCATTCAAATAAAGTATCAAAAGCAAGAAATCATATGGTTTTATTGAACAAAACTGTTAAAATGCATAATGTATTATAAACAGTAGAGCTAATTTACATTACGCATTACAACAAAGGCCTTCAGGGGGCGCCAACGGCCTGATGATTGTTTTACACGTTACTGTGCGATCTAATACTTGTTTATTTACCAAGCACCATTTCATTCAAATGTGCACTTAATCTTATATTGGCCATTTCTTAGGTCGGAAAATGCGATGCCACTGGAATGTATGAAAGAATATTTGGACATCAACCGGAAACCCCGAGGTGAGGGTTTGAGCTTTTTTTATTGAAACCGTGATGTATTGTTCCTCGTGTTTGGTGTAGATTTATAAATGGATTGAACCTTACCAAATCTATGAAATGGCGCACGTTTCGTTCCCAGATGAACGGTATAATAACCCAAACTCACAACAACATGCTAGATGGAGTTTAGAACGCTCCCACATTAAATGATTAACATTTTCCTGTGGAATTACTGTGAACGATCCACTGTCCCTGACGCGACCTACTTAACCTACACGCAATAATAATTAAGTGCCATATACGTATTAGAACGCATTGCATAGAAGTTAATTAAATCGTAGCATTTGTAATTCACAATTATGCGTAATTGTTATTTTTTAAAATGGTTTTCATATATCACATCCTTGGGAAACAGTCTAATAGATGTGTTTTTGGATCCGCTGTGCAATGCGCCACTTCCGTTTTTTGCCGTTAGTCGACACGATAAAAAAAAAAAAATTAAGTCGAGGATTTAAAAAAATCGAATAGTCTAATAAAATCGACGAATCGCGACAGCCCTAATGCCCAGAGCACCTCCCAGTGGTCACCACATAAAATACAAGGAAAAAACCTACAGAGACACTGCTTAATAATTTAACAGCTTTTAACAGAAGAGAGAGAGAGAGAAAAAAAAAAACGCAGCAGGCTGCATTTCCTGAAACCTTCTTAATGCTACATCGTTCTTAAGTTGTACCTTAAGCTGTACCTTATCGTTAATCGCTTCCCGAAACGTTTTTAGTTAAGTATACTGTAAGTCATACTTTCATAAGGTTGGTCTGGACCACTCTTAGCTATACCTTATCACTGTTTACAGTTCACAGTTCTTTACATCTCAGTCTATGCGAAAGTAATTCTGAAGTAATACACCCAGTGTTCAGTTAAGCTGCAATTCTTAAAAAAAATAAAGAAAGATAAAGAAATTATATAAAAAAGGCAAACTCGATGGAGCTACCCCCTTAGCCCCGAAATTCAGCTGCTGGCAGCTCTCCTCTTTCTCTATTTTATCTCCCCCATAGTAGCTGTGATGTATATGTTTCCTGTGTTGTGCTTTTATTGAGTAGCTCATCCAATAACATAAATTAGTTATTTACACCAATATGTGATGCGGCTGCTGTGCAATCAACCCTGGTTGTGGAGTAAATGAGCACTCTTACCTGAATGTATTTCTGTTGGACTTGTAGGCGCAAGGTTTTTTCTCTCTCTCTTTCTCTGCTTAATAATTTAACAGCTTTTAACAGAAGTGTCTGGTGTAGGTTTTTTTTTTTACTTGTATTTTATGCAGGGACATAGGGCATATATTTTACTTTCTTGGTTTTATTTCCTGACTTGATGTATGTTGCAAAGCGAAAGTAAAAGTTTCACGCAAGTTTGTTGCATTCTAACAGGAAAGAGTTCCTTGTCTATTTAAAATCAACAATTATTTGATAAAGAACACCGCTTTCTTGCATAACGCAGTGAAGAAGCCCATGCATAGAATGAATAATCAATTCTCGAGGCATCGATATCAACCAATTCAGCACCACCACCGTGGACAGCACCTGGTAACGTCGCACGAAAGAAGGTACATCTTAAGCAGCCTCCTAAGGTATAGTTTGGGGAACACGCCTAGAACAGGTATACCGTTAGTTAAGACATACCTTTAGAGACTTGGTAGCGCGCTAAGAGACAACGTTATTGGGAAACGCAGCCCTGATATGTTTCCGCTATACTACTTAATTATTATTATTGATTCCTCCTGATGTGATTCCTTTCAAGGAGCTTAATTAATAGTCCATGAAAAAATGCTTGTCTTTTTGCTTTAACATAGGATTGTGAGTGCAGCCAGAGGCAGTTTTTTAATCTTTGTATCTATGTATCTTATCCTCTTGATCCCCTACATCCTTAGCAATGAGAGGATGATGAGATGTTTGCCTGAATTGCTGCTCTGTTTTTTCCAGATCTGACAGATGGATCTTCCACTCAAAAGCAAATGGTGTTTGGAGTGGTGACAGCCATCGATCTCCTCAACTTTGTGACGGCTCGAGAGAAACGAGAGAGATCGATGTCAGAATCAACAGATGAATACTGAAGGCATTAGAGCACTTCCTGCCTCAATCTGAATGTGATGCACTACAAAGAATCATAACGTTAGAGCTATAGGTGTCATGTGGTTATTTCACCTAAATTTGGGCAGTAGGGTTGGGTGGCACTGCTTAAAATTATATTTCTTGCTTATCTGATTTCATAGCCAATAATTATGTAAACATTTACAAATGTTGTTAACAATTATTAACTAATGTTAACAAATTTACAATGATGTTTAAAGGCATCAGAACAGGGTCTAAAATTACGTATTTACTTTACTGGATATAAATCATTACTGGCCATGGATGCAATGTTGCCAACTTTGCAATTTTGTTGCTAAATTTAGCAACTTTTCAGACTACCCTAGCCACTTTTTCTTCCAAAAGCACCTAGCAACAAATGTAGCAATTTAAAAAATGTATTTGGCAACTTTTAGCAAATTTTGATAAGTGACTCGGACAATAAAACGGCACACATTTTCCATCCAAAAAAAAGAGAGGAAACCTCAGATGCCTAGTAGTACACACATCACGTGAATTGAGTTAGCTGCTGTTTGCAATTGTTCAATTTAATAGTAATAATAATTGTTAATTTATGATACACTTTGTTAGTAGCTTGTACCTGCGATTGTTGATCAGTTAGTACACTGTAAGAAAAATGGAAAAGATACTAGTAATTTTCCAGGACGTCCGTTATCCCCCTGTAACCTGAAAACACCATGCATAATTTAAAAATGCAGGAAAAAATAATAAATAAATAATACAGAAAATGATTTCATATTAACAGAGTAGATGGGTGCCTTATTTTTACTGACTTTTCTTAGAGTGTAGCATACTAACTAAATACTAATACACTGCTTAAAGCATAATTGTTGAGAATGTGTAGTATTACTAGTTTACTAGATATTAAATTTTACTAGCTAGTCAAAAACTTAAATTGTAATCATTCAAAAATGTGTTCAATAATTCAATGTATTTAAAAATACAGTTATTTAGATTTTAATATTATATTATGCATTTATATTATTTTATGAACAAATCTAAATTAACATATACAATTTTTTTTTTTTGCTGAGATTTGATGTTGTGAGACAATTTTGCACCTTGATTACGCAATGCCTTCATAATGTAATTTAGTAACTTTTAGCAACAAATAGACCTTCCTTTAGCAACTTTATCTGAAACTTAGTTGGCAACACTGCATGGATGTGTATTTTTCATTGTGTTATTCCAAAACTAGTTGTTTTAGTCAATGTGACAATTATTGTGGTTTGTTTTCTTGCATATTTTGGACAAACAATGCTGATAAAAAGTCAATCTCACTGTATTCTGTGCTAATATTTGACATATATGTAACCACATGTAATTGTAGGCACCTCTGATGGCAAATTTTTTCCTCTGAGGTAAAAGTTGTTACAAGCTATAAAGCAAGGGTGGCCAATCCTTCTCCTGGAGGGTCACGTTCCTTCAGAGGTTAGCTCCAATACAACTGAATGGAAGTTTCTAGTGTTATTTCTTAAAGACCTTGATTAGCTGGTTTAGGTGTGCTTAATTGGGGCTTGAGCTAAACTTTGCTTGAAGGTGGCCCTTCAGAAGCCGGTCATGTTGTAAACATAACCTTTCATTTGAATCAATTTTGTCACTTTATCAGTAAGGGCCTGGTTGATCGATGTGATGTTGCAGTATCAACCCCAGTGAAGGCAAGTGGCCTTGGCACAAACTGTGTTAAACCAAATCGTTCAGGGTGCAGTAGATGATGGTGTAGTTGATGAAAATTAGGTTACCCGCATGACTGTTGAATGTTGTTTCTAAATTGCCTTTCATTACTCTAACCTTCTTACTGCATTATATAAAAAAGTTGGTACATTACAATGAAGTAAATACCATTTTAAAAATCCTTTCCTAATTGAATTTGTCGCAGTAAATGAATAAACAATGGAAGGGAGGCCATAGACAGTTATTGAAGATACTGTTACATGCAAGATAATGACGTTTGCATCTTCTCTCCAGCCTTGATATAAAATATCCTTTCTTACCTCACACTCTTGTAATAGTTACGTTCATGCTTCAGTCTACTGACAAAAAGCTTCCAACAAAAGCTGCTGACTGAGCTGAAACCTGGCCAAAGATTAAAGCACCCATCCGGTGGCCTGGACACCCATCCTCACTCCACTGGCTCGGCTGTGGTCTGTTTGCCAAGGCCGTTGAGTCTGGTATGGAAAAAGGGCCTTGCTGGTGGTTTACAGTTAAGCCTCACCAGCGTGCCAGGTGAAGCCCCCAGGATTACCCTAATGCTGCCGCATGGTCCAGAGGGGAAGTCATTACGTCTGCCATTGGCATTATGGCTTCAGTCAGACTGATAACAGATATGTTAAATACTCCACACATAAAACCTTTGCTAAGCCATTTCACTGAACATATGTGTCAGTGCTCTTGCTATATATGCTATTGAACTACTACAGTGGGGAAAAAAGCAGCAGTTTGCAATCTACCAAAAGTGTATATAGAACATTCATATTGATTTTATTTGTTAGCTTGACTTATTTCTCTTTTTTCTTTATTTACTGACCCTCGTGCCATTCTAAACTCAATTGATTTTCCTCCAGTGGTTTAATCCAAGTTTTCTGAAGCTATATGATTACTTTCTATGGTTATTCATTCTAAGATCAAATGACTGATCTACTGTACATATAGCCCATGGAGTCACTGTAGTGATATGGGTCACTATTTTTTAACACAAACAGTTTTATACAACTTTCAAAGCTCATCAAATGTTAATAAAAACATTTGCTCTATTTTGCCAGTGAGAGTGTGTGCAATCATCATGAATGTTTACCCGATAAAGCCTATTGTATCAAATTTGATATGACAAATTCCTATGGCATTTAAATGATCAACATGATTAAAACTTGCTAAAAAAATAAAAACCTATTGAACACAATCTACCACATGTCTTCTGTTGTCTGATTTGATTGTATCATTGTACAAATGTCCACCCTCAGGTTGTTGTTCATGTGTCTTTTTGCTGTGAAATTTTTACTGATATTTATTTAAGTAATAACATTGATGTTGTTAGTAATATTTCAAGATTAACACTTACTGGACTTAAGTAACTTTTATTTTATTACCCTTTTTTATTTATTTTTTAGAAAAATCACTCAAATACGATCCATCAGGCTTTTGAGGAACATTATTTGTTCATCTCTCAGTAATCATTGTATTGCATTGCATTATATGTTTTGATCATCTTTAAATATTATATTACTAAGACATTACTGGGAGATATAGAGTGACAACTTATATTTATGTAATTTTATGTAAGTAGTCTGCTATACTGTTATAAATATCTCATTGATTTACATTACAAGCTATTAGAATTTCATCTTGAGTTTTGGCCATATAAAGCATTTGCACCAAATTTGTGCTCAGTTTGGGTCTGAGCTGTTCTTCTCACTATATCATACTATATGATCCATAAAAGCCAGATGTATCAAATATGATACTTAACAAAATGACTTGCTTCATTTTTTAGAGGGTTAAAAATACATACATTGTACTGATGTCTAGACTCATTCTGCAAAGCATGGGAATTTCACTCATGCACTACATTCCCCAGACTAATCCCTCTCTTTATGTGGTCCATGATTTGTATTCTGTATAGTAACATGCCATCAAAAATTAATTTTTTGGGTCAGCTTCTAAAGAATTTTGCAGACTCATTTTTAAAATGAACTTTTTAGTAAAGCTTCAATTCTGAGGAGGAAATATGCTTCTGAAGACCTGTACTTATAAAGTAGTCAGGACTAAGTAACATCTGGTGAAACAAGTGGCTATAACACACCATTAGTAATGCTCTGTAGCCACCCCACTTCATCTGTATGGTCTGGTTTGTTTTGGCAGGCATTTATTTTCCGGTGATAACTTAGCAGTATGGAACTACCGGGAGCCATTCAGGGCTAGACTGTCATTCTCAGGTCAGTGTGCACCCCACCGATTCTGCTGACAGCACTGTTCCCACTATGAGATAATTCCATTCCAGAGAGATCCACTTGTAAGCCTCTCTTTCTGCAGCACAGGTATATAACCAGGAGCTTGCCTTCGCTTGGGACGGCACACATCATTAGGGATCTTTGTCTACTGTACCAGCCTCTATCAGCCTCCTCATACCTGCCTTCAGTCCACATCATCTCCTTGAAAAATTTCCTCAACATCAAGTGCAAAAGTCACAATCAGGTTGAAATTTTCCAGTCTACGTTTAGAATCCAAGCTGCGAATTTCCAAGCCTGACATTATGGATATTGCCATTCAGCATCCCTGGTTTAGACGCACCCTGGGCTACCCCACCCGCCACATCGACAAGTTCTTTGGAGAAGGCCTGCTCGACTATGACCTCTTTCCCTTTGCTGCCTCAAGTATCAGCCCTTATTATCGACACTCACTCTTCCGCAGCTTGCTGGACTCCTCCAACTCAGGCATCTCTGAGGTAATGACCTGCTTCACTGTGAATTGAGAAGATTTAGATTTAGAATCTTAAAATGCCACTGTTGATGCTGAAGCCTAATACAAGGGTCGCTTATCATTAAATCAAAGCATTAAGTCATCTTTGTGACAAACAGCATATAAAGATTTAGTATCACCTAAAAGTGAAGTATATTGTGGAGGTGAAACTCAAACATTTAACGCTGCAAGGTTTCCAGAGAATATTTTTCCTTACAGACTCCAGGAATTAAATTGCAAATAAGACCAATAAAAAAGAGCAAACTGAAAAACAATGCATAACTTTGACAAAAGACAAAACCGTGTCAGGCTAAAATGGAGAAATGAACTAAAAATGCAACAATGTAAGAGAGAGAGAAAAAAACAGTAGAAAAATGTATAGTGTCCACGGAGAAAATTACCAGTACCTTTTCTGTTAAGTTTACAGAAAAGAATTAAGCAAGGAATTAAGTTACATAGGTACTATTCATCTAATTTTGTGGCATGCTAAGTAATGATGAGATTTTCTTTCATATTGTCTGCAGATAAATGCATCCATCACTGCAATGCACAACAGTGTCACTCCAAATGAAACAACCAGTGAAACATGCCATTTATGAAGCATATCCACCTAGATACTGAATGCAGTTAGCTGAATGAACTTATGTTTTTTTTCATTAATTTGTGGCAATAGTTTCATTTTTTCTGAAATAATCTAAAATCCTTATGTATTCTTAGCAGCAAACAACACCACATTGATGTAACTGCACTGTGCCATTTCTGCAGGTGAGGTCTGACAGAGACAAATTCACAGTGTGCCTGGATGTGAAACATTTCTCTCCTGATGAGCTCAGTGTTAAGGTGACAGATGACTATGTGGAGATCCAGGGCAGGCATGGAGAAAGACAGGTGAGGTCACAGCTCATTCGGACATGACAGGGAATGTGTTCAATAAGTTACAATTAAATTTAATTAACCATCCAAATGTTCTCATCAGTTGCTGTGCTGATTTTTATAATAATGGAAGGAAGCTGGTATTTGAACTGTACGGTTGTGAATCATTAAATAATCCAACTCTTGTTTGTGAATAATCATTTAGCTTGTTTTGGATCACAATGTTCAGTGTACAGTGAACTATGTAACAGCACAGCAGTATAATACTAGTGCAAGTGCTTGTGTGTGTGTGTACAGGTATATATGGTTTATGAGAACACAAATGTGTATAATGACATGGGTACTACAACGTAAACATGGTTTATGAGGACACTTCCTGTGTCCCCGTAAAACAAAAGGCTTAAAAAAACATACAAAACGGTGTTTTATGAAATTCCAAAATTGTCAGCAGTTTCCTGTAAGGGGTAGGTTTAGGGGTGGGGTTGGTGTAGGGCAATAGAAAATACAGTTTGTACAGTATAAAAAAAACCATTACGCCTATGGAGAGTCCCCGTAAACCACAAATACAAGTGTGTGTGTGTGTGTCTCAAAGAATTATATAGTGTATAAAAATGCAGTAGCCTATGATAAATTCTACAGATTGTGGGAAAATATAATTCATGATATAATTCAGGAGTTTTTATTCAGTAATTTACTTTAGCACAATGTAACGAATCCTCACAGCAAATAATAAGACTTTCACAGACAGGCGATCAGCAATCACTCAGTTCAGACTGCGTATATTAGTATTTTTGTGTGTGAAAAAGTGTATGTATACGTGAAACATCTTTTTGGTTTATTTCAGCTTTTATAAGATCATTTCATAGTTCATCAGCTATTCACTCACTCCCAGTTGTTTTCTCTTCAGTTGCTTTTCTATTTTTATCCCCATCCTCACATCCCCATAGTTACTATTTCAGTATTATGGATTTATTTACATGTTTCAGTAGCCTTAAGGGAAGCACAGATGAGGAAAATGTGAGCAGATCTCTCAGAATGTTTGTGTCAGATTGACGTCACTTTTGCATCATAGCCTGCCACCCCATTTGGAGTCCCTACACGCAAGTAAAGGGCTTGTGGGTAATCTTTCCAGGGACTAACTGGTTGAGTGTTTTAAAATGACTTGACCCTAAAGCTGTTGTTCTGTCTATGCTGATCAACAGCATACATTAAAGCCTGGTGACTATGTTTGGGCAGTGCTTGTTGAACTGTACTGATGCGTACACTGCCGTATATGGGCTCAAATCTACACGAATGTAATCAGGATCAAAGTAATCTAAATCTAATCTAAAAGTCAAATGTACAATTTCGTATTTGTGAGAAAAGTAAAGTAAACAGATTTGCCATAAGATTCTCATTTAGTACAAAATTAATGCATTATGTAATAGTAATGCATTAACTAACATTAACTATTAACATGGGACGTTACTGTAAAATGTTACCAACATGAAAATTGGTATCTACATCTTGATTAATTACCTTTACATTAATTATATATAACTATATTTTATATTAATTAAATAACAATTTTATGTATATAGAAAGCCTGTAAAATAGTACTTGAAAGTGGATATTTAATAAAATAGGGCTTTTATTTAGGTTCTTATACTTACAGTAATAAAATCCCTTCCTATTTTTACACATTTATTCCTCATTACCATAATTTGGCCTATTTTAATCTTTCCTGAAAATATTTCAAAACTTTCATACCACACTGAGTTTTCCAACAACAGAACAGGCACATCTTCAGATCACCCCCCCCTTAAAAGAGCAAATAGTCAGTGTTTGCTCAGGTCATGAGGTGAAGAGCTACAGTAGTAATATCTCTACTGTCTGTACATGATGGGTTTGTGAAAATGTATATAGCCTTTTCCTTGCATTTGTTGTTTGGCCCCTCAGGATGATCACGGCTACATCTCCCGTGAGTTTCGCCGCCGCTACCGTCTGCCTTCTAACGTGGACCAGTCTGCTATGATCTGCATACTGTCTGCTGATGGCCTGCTTACTCTTTTTGGAGCCAAGACTGGTGGCATAGAGGATGGTCGTGGAGATCACACCATCCCTGTTACCCGGGAGGACAAGACCAACTCAGGCTCCTCCTCTTAGACAGGTCACTCCCCACAGCCAGGTGGCGGTATGGAGGTGTGAGTGGGGCTCACGGGGGGCTTTCATTTCAGAGGGCATCTAAAGGAGGATTTAAGCAAATCCTCTATTTGTTTATGATTAAATAAGCCCTTCCTCCCATTTCCACCTCAAAGGGTGTCAGTGTATATCTGACCTAATACCTTCTTTCATTAGACTACACTAGCTAATAATCTCCATAATCCACTATGATTGTTTTCATTTTTCATGACACACAGGAAATGGATCAGGATGATTGGCTGAGGCTCTCATTTCTTAATCAAGCTTCTACGCTCCTCTCTAGTCAGATATGATAAATTGCAAACAGTCATTGCTCTGATTTTTGACCATCTTGGTGATCTAGGCTACAATAAGAGTAATCATTATTTAAAAGTATAATCCTTTATTGTAAAGGATAGGACAGTTGGAGAACTTGTGCTCCAAGAAAGGTTGGAGAGCTTGGTTAAAACTTGATCTGTTTGAAGATTTCTGATCCAAGGGAGATTCCATCATCAGTCAGACCTCGGCCTCCTCCCTCGCCTGTGTCATGACCTCTTTTCTAGACTTCTCATGTCATTGACTCTTTCCTGTCTTGTAGATTTTAGCCCTGTTCTACTCATTACTGACTCCCCAGGGGTCTACTAAAAAGTGATTACAAATAAATAAATAAAGCTGTACCATTAACCATTAAGAAAATCTTGTTTGTTGTATTTTTGCCATGTAATACAACTCACAACATACATCATACACTGAAAAAAATGGTAACCTAAAAATGGAATCATCTATATATTGTTGCATCAGCCTAAATACATTTATACCAGCAAAAGTCTTAGTCTTAGTACACGATGTAACTACAGAAGAGGTCAAGTTTTAAATAGGAAAAATATCGAAACTCTTTGGTCATTTTTGAGCGAGATGCTAACGGTCTAAGCTGCAGCTAAAAGTGCTACCGCCAGACCCGGATATCGGCTGAATGGATTCGAAAATGGTAAAACTCAACTGTTTAACTCAGCTCAGTTCAGTTTAAATAGTATCTGTGCAATCAAGTTGACAATATCGCTGGAAATTAAGTGTCCCCAACTAAACAAGCCAGTGGCGACAGCGGCAAGGAACCAAAACTCCATCGGTGACAGAATGGAGAAAAAAACCTTGGAAGAAACCAGGCTCAGTCGGGGGGCCAGTTCTCTGGCCAGACGAAACCAGCAGTTCAATTCCAGGCTGCAGCAAAGCCAGATTGTGCAGAGGACTCATCTGGTTCCTGTGGTCTTGTCCCGGTGGCCGTCTAGGAGACAAGGTCTTCCCTGGGGATCTGTCTGTGGGGCTCATCTAGTTCTCCTGATCGCCGATGACATTCAGGGCTGTAGAGGTCGTCTCTAGGTCCTGATCCACCATCTGGGCTGGATACGTTCTGGATCCAGGTGACTGCAGTGAGCATCTGATCTGGATACACACTGGATCTGGTGGCTACAGTGACCTCAGAAAAAGAAAGAAATATAATACTAATATTAGCATAGATGTCATTCTTCTAACGATGCAGCAAGTACATCGGGTGCTATGAGAAGTGTTCCCGGTTCCAGTAGACCTAATTAATGCAGCCTAAAAATCCTTCAACACATTTGAATATTAGAAATGTGTTAGAGTTATGTGTAAGCCAGTTTAAAGAGATGGGTCTTTAATCTAAATTTAAACTGACAAGAGTCTGTCTGCCTCCCGAACAATGTTAGGTAAGTTATTCCAGAGTTTGGACGCTAAATAGGAAAAGGATCTTCCGCCCGCAGTTGATTTTGATTTCAGGTATTTCAAATTGCCAGAGTTTTTGAGACTGCAGCGGACGTGAAGGACTATAATGTAACAAGAGCTCTTTCAAATACTGATGTGCTAAACCATTCAGGGCTTTATAAGTAATAAGCAAGATTTTAAAATCTATACAATGTTTAATAGGGAGCCAGTGCAGCGTTGACAGAACCGGGCTAACATGGTCATACTTCCTGGTTCTAGTAACAGCACTAGCTGCTGCATTTTGGACCAGCTGGAGTTTGTTTATTAACGTGCAGAACAACCACCCAATAAAGCACTACAATAATCTAACCTTGAGGTCATGAATGCATGATTTAACATTTTTGCATTTGACATTGAGAGTATAGGTCATAATTTAGATATATTTTTTTAGATGGAAAAATTCAGTTTTACAAATGCTAGAAAAGTGGCTTTGTAAGGAAAGATTGTTATCATATAGCACACCTAGGTTCCTAATTGATGACAAAGATTTGACAGAGCAGCCATCAAGTGTGTTCTAGGTTATTACATGCAGAAGTTTTAGGTCCGATAATAATAAAAGGGCCTTTCGCACCGCAGGAACCTTTTCATAGTACCAGAAACTAATTGTGGAACTACCCACTTTTCGGCGTTTCGCACTGCCGAAACTGGAGCGATTTTAGGTACGGACTGCCTTTTTCGAGCAGGTTGTTCTGAGGTATTGGATATGCTAAGGAATTAAGATAAATTAGGAAGATTACTTACAAAGCAGTCTTTTGTGGTAGAAGTGATGGTTCTACCATACTTGTAACAAGGAGTAGAATTTACAGTTTTAGCTATATGAAGTTTGCACAAGACTAGATAATGATCTGAGCTATCATCGCTCTGCTGCATAATTTCAATTCCATCATCATCAATTCCATGTGACAGCATTAAATCTATAGTATGATTTTGACAATGAGTAGGTCCTTACACGTGTTGTCTAACTCCAATAGAGTTCAGAATGTCTATAAATGCTAATCCCAATGCAACTTTTTCATTATCAACAAAGATATTAAAATCACCAACAATTAAAACTTTATCTGCAGCCAACACTAACTCAGATAGAAAATCAGCAAATTCTTTAATAAAGTCTGTATGGTGCCCTGGTGGCCTGTATACAGTAGCCAGTACAAACATCACAGGGGATTTATCATTAACACTTGTTTCTCTGGATAATGTTATATGAAGCACCATTACTTCAAACGAGTTATACTTGAAGCCCACCCTCTGAAAAATACTGAAAATATTGTTATAAATTGTAGCAACACCTCCCCCTTTACCTTTTGGACGTGGCTCATGTTTATAACAGTAATCTTGGGGGGTAGACTCGTTTAAAATAATGTAATCATCAGGTTTTAGCCAGGTTTCTGTCAAACAAAGCACATCTAGGTTATGATCAGTGATCATATCATTTACAAAAAGTGCTTTCGTAGAAAGGGACCTGATATTCAATAAGCCAAGCTTTATCATTTGTTTATCCGTATTACATCTGCTTTTTATTTGTTGAAAATCAATTAAATTGTTGCTCTTAAATTGGTTTGGACGTTTTTTTTGTATTTTCTAGTTCGGGGAACAGACACAGTCTCTTTAGTGTGATATCTAGGTGAAAGAGTCTCTATTTGCTGAGAATTAACTGATTTCTGTGATGTGAGGTGGCTAGAAAATGGTCGGTTTAGCCAGTCTTTCTGCTTCCTGTGCCCCAGTTAGTCAAGTGCAAACTTTAAGACTATGTCCCATATTTCTAGACAGAAGAGCGGTACCACCCCAGGAGGGATGAAGACCATCTCTTTTCAACAGGTCAGGTCTGCCCCAAAAACTCGTCCAATTGTCTATGAAACCTATGTTATTCTGCGGGCACCACTTAGACATCCAGCCGTTGAGTGATGACAGTTTGCTATGTATTTAGTCACCACGGTAAGCAGTGAGGGGACCAGAGCATATTACGGTGTCTGACATCTTACTTGCAAGTTCACACACCTCTTTAATGTTATTTTTAGTGATCGCCGACTGGCGAAGTCAAACATCATAAGCGCCAGCGTGCATAACAATCTTTCTGAATTTACGTTTAGCATTAGCCAGCACTTTTAAATTGCAATGTCAGGCACGCTGGCTCCAGGTAAACATTGGACTATGGTGGCTGGTGTCTCTATTTTCACGTTCTGTACAATAGAATCGCCAATAACTAGAGAACTTTGATCAGGTTTCTCAGTGGGTGCGTCACTGAGTGGAGAGAACCGGTTGACTATGAAAAAGACTATGTCACTGCGGTCAAGCCAGCCGACCTGCCAAAAAAAACAAAAAAAAAAAAAAAAAAAATGCATGGTCAATCTAGCCACCACACTGTTTTGCTGTGCACGCATATACTGTGCATTACGGCGATCTTCCGCTGGTCTTTAGAGTGCATTCACTCAGCCAGTTTTTTTTAGTGCTTAACTTATACATACAGACAAGAACAGGGAAATAAGACATTGTTCTATCTCTTATAAATCACTTCACTCAAGCAGTTTATATGTCAAAATGAATGAAGAAATACGTATATTAAAGAAAAAGTTAGCGATTTAATCAACATAAATGAAGATAAAACATGCAAGTATTACAAAAGATTGGGCCCGATATCCTGAAAATTACTTGAAATGTTGGGTAATTTATATTAAGATAATTTACATTTGCATTTAGTCATTTAGAAGACGCTTTTTATCCAAAGCGACTTACAATTGGGGGATCCATAAAGCGATTCTTCTTAAAGAGGCAAAAAGACACAAGAAGTGGTTGTAATACCAAATTCTTAGACATTGTTCAAATAAGTACAAACTAGAAAGATAAGGAATAAATAAAGACAGAGAATTTTTTTTTATTTTATTTTTATGATGAGTCAAGTATCTGTCGTAAGAGATGAGTTTTCAGCTGCCGCTTGAAAATTGTCAGGTTTTCAGCATTCCGGATAGGGGTGGGAAGATCGTTCCATCAGCCTGGAGTGGTGAACGAGAATGTTCTGGAGAGTGATTTTGAGCCTCTCTGTGATGTTACCACGAGGCATTGCTTACTTACAGATCTCAGGCTTCTGTAGGGGATGTAGATTCGTAATAGTGAGTTGAGGTAAGCGGGTGCTGAGCCTGTGGCTGTTCTATATGCAGGCATCAATGTCTTGAACTTGATTCGGGCCGCAACCGGTAGCCAGTGCAAGGAGATAAAGAGAGTTGTAACATGGGCTCTTTTGGGCTCGTTGAAGGCCAGTCGTGCCACTGCATTCTGAATCATTTGTAAAGGTTTGACTGTGCATGATGGAAGTCCAGCCAGAAGAGCGTTGCAGTAGTCCAGCCTAGAAATTACAAGGGCCTGGGCAAGAAGTTGTGCAGCATGCTCCATTTGAAAGGGCCTGATCTTTATGATTTTGTGCAATGCAAACCTGCAAGATCGAGAGGTCTTTGCAATGTGGTCTTTGAAGGACAGCTGGTCATCAAAGATTACACCAAAATTTCTGACCGAAGTTGATGGGGTAAATGTAGAAGAACCTAGCTGGATGGAAAAATCCTACTGTAGAGTTGGGGTGGCAAGGAAGACAAGAAGCTCAGTCTTTGCCAGGTTTGAGCGTAAGTGATATTCTTTCATCATGCCGAATGGTCGGGCCAGGCATGCCGAGATCCGTGCAGCTACCGTTGGATCATCTGTTTGAAATGAGAGATAGAGCTGTGTGTCATCATCATAGCAATGGTAGGAGAAGCCATGTGCCGGTATGAAGGGACCCAGTGATGTAGTGTATATGGAAAAGAGTAGGGGTCCAAGAACTGATCCCTGAGGAAACCCAGTGACAAGTTGATGTGCTTTGGATACCTCCCCTCCCCAAGACACCCTGAAAGACCTACCAGTGAGATAGGATTCAAACCAGCGAAGTGGAATCCCTGTGATGCCCATTGAAGAGAGGGCAGACAGGAGGTTCTGATGATTGACAGTGTCAAAAGCAGCAGATTGATCCAGCAGAATAAGAACTGATGATATGGAATCAGATTTTGCAATACGCAGGGCTTCAGTGACTGACAGTAGTGCTGTCTCAGTTGAATGGCCACTCTTGAAACCTGACTGGTTAGGATCCAGTTTTTTGTTCTGTGAAAGAAACAATGATATCTGTTTGAAAACAACTCTTTCGAGGGTTTTCGCTATGAATGGAAGGAGAGAGACAAGTCTGTAGCTATCTGTAAGTGAAGTGTTTAATGTAGGTTTTTTGAGCAGTGGGGTTATCCGAGCCTGCTTGAATGCAGTGGGGAAGGTGCCTGTGAGGAGAGTTGTATTGATGATGTGTGTGAGTGTTGGGAAAAGTGTAGGAGAGATTGCTTGGAGGATGTGTGAGGGGATTGGGTCTAGAGGGCATGTTGTAGGATGGCTGGAGAGGAGAAGTTTGGATACTTCTGCTTTAGTGAGGGGACAGAAGGAGAAGATGGAGTTTTAGTAGTGGGTGTGGTTGGTTTGAAGTTCTGTGTGTGTGGGGCTGAGAATTGGCTACTGATTTTTCTGGTTTTGTCTGTGAAGAATGTGGCAAAATCATCAGATGTTATAGAAGTGGTAGGAGGTGGTGGACAGAGGAGAGAATGGAAAGTTTTTGAAGAGATTACGTGTGTCTGGAGCGTTGTTGATCTTGTTGTGGAAGTATGAAGTTTTGGCAGTATGGACTTCAGCAGAGAAAGATGAAAGCAAAGACTGATACATACTTAGGTCTTACGGATCTTTTGATTTGCACCATTTTCTCTCAGCTGCCCTGAGTTTGGTCCGATGTTCACGAAGAACATCGGATAACCAGGGGTTAGAAGGGGCAGCCCGTATTGGCCTGGAGGAGAGAGGACAAATATCTTCTAGACTAGAGGTTGAAGTAGAGCATAAAGTGTCAGTTGCTACATTCACATCCAGAGATGAGAAATGGGTAGGTGAGGGAAGAGAGGAGGATTCAACGGAGGAAAGATGGGAGGGGGAAGGGAGCGTAGGTTTCGTCTAAAAGTAACTGGTATGGGGTTGGTGGCACACAGGTAGAAAGATGTAGGTTAAATGTAATGAAGAAATGGTCAGAGATATGAAGGGTTTTATTCCATAATGTTGTCTGCAACACAATTGCGTGTGTAAATTAAGTCAAGTTGGTTGCCTGATTTGTGCGTGCTTGTGGTGGTAAGTCGTTTGAGATCAAATGAAGCAAGGAGTGAATGGAAGTCTGTAGCATAAAGCTTGTCCAGATTAATGTTGAAGTCGCCAAAGACTAAAAATGGACTGCCATCCTCCGGGAATGAGGAAAGCAGCCCATCCAGCTCTTCTAGGAAGGCGGATAGAATTTGCCCAGGAGGGCGTTAAATTACCACAACCTGGAGTTTTATAGGAGCTTTTACAGTAATCGCATTAGATTAAAATGAGTTATAATTGCGTAGGGGAGAGTGGGTTGAGTATTTCCAATTGTGAGAAATGAGCAGACCAGTGCCCCCACCCCGGCCAACCTGACGGGGGGTATGAGAGAAAGAGAAATTGTTCGAAAGAGCAGCTGGGGTTGCTGAGTCTTCTGGACGAATCCAGGTCTCAGTCAAGCCCAAGATGCTAAGGGTGGAGTTTAAAGAAAAAGAAGAAATGAAGTCTGCTTTGTTGACAGCTGACTGACAATTCCGGAGACCCATAGAGAAAGAAAGAGGTGTAGTAGGTGATGTAGAGATAGGATGCAGGTTAGCAACATTGTGTTGCCGTCTGCGTGTGACCTTAGAGCGTCGTCGAGAGACAACCGGAATGGGTTGGAAACACATGATAGAGGTGGGAAAGAGAAGACAGAAAAGGAGAGTGTGTAAAGGGAAGAAAAATAATACTTATGTGCATTGCCGGTTTCGTTGCTCGGTGAATTTGCGCAGGTACAGTCGCAGGTCTTTACACTCGTTGTCTTCCCACAAGGAGGCCTGAAACGCTTCCGCTGATGCTTCCCGTCCGCGCGCACAGACATCATATAAATACCCAGTCTATACACTACCAGTGGAAACAGCTGTGTCGCTTCTATTATGTCAACAGCCAATAGTCCTAGATAGCAGGGCTATAGACTATTGTAATATTATAGTAATTAATAAGTAATATCTAAGTAATTAACTGTCTGTATATTATTATACTAATTCCTAAAAATGTATTTCAAATAGGCCTGATCAATGAAATAGTCTAAAGTTTTAAGTACCTAATAATTAATGTCAAAACAAGATATCTACAATAACTATTGATGGGGAATTGCAAAATAAAAGCACCCCCCCCCAAAAAAATCTCTATCAACTGTTTTGCTTTTCCCGATAGCTCTAAAAAGGAAAGTCCATGTTTCCACAGACTGCTTTCACTTCAGATTGATAGTAGACCACCTCAGGTTATCACTCAACCAAAATCAGGTAAGTCTGATGTTGCATTACAAAATAAAAGCCCTCAAAACAACTTGCATATAACCTGTATTTTCCATATTTTCAGATAGCTCTAAAAAGAAAAGTCCCTGTTTCCATAGACTATTTTCACTTCAGATTGATAGCACACCACCCCAGAGTGTCATTTCTGCAATGTCAGGACTATATGATGTACAATTCCAAAATGAAAGCCCTCCAAAAATTCAAATAAATTCTGTTTTGTCTGTCATTTCAGATTTTTATAAAAAAAAGAAACTTCTGATTTCCACAGACTAGTTTCCCCTCAGACTGACAGTACACTTTCTCACAGTGTCACTTACACCATTTCAGGACTGTCTGATGTTGAATTCCAAAATAAGAGCCCACCAAAACTTGTATATACACTGTTTTGTCACAGTTCTAAAGTAGTGTAAGTGATACTATGAGAAGGTGTACTATCAATCTGAAGTGAAAGTAGTCTGTATAAACAACGAGATACTGTTTTCTACTTATCTGAATCATTGGACAGTCCTGACATTGTGTGAGTAACATTCTGAGGTGATCAGTCTGAAGTGAAAATGGTTTGTGGAAACAGTCTCCATTTTATACCAATCTAAATTGTTATACAAAACAGCTTATGAGTTTATGAAGGACTTCAATTTGTAATATTGCGCCAGATAGTCCTGACATTGTGGGAGCGACAATGAGGAGGTGTACTGGTTATCTGAAGTCAAAGTGGTCTGTGGAAACAGGGAGTTTCCTTTTTAAACCAATCCAAATTGACAGACAAAGTAGTTTAAATATGAGCTTTTAGAGGGTTTCTATTTGGGAATTATACATCAGATAGTCCTGACATTGTGTGGGTGACTTGGAGCAGGTGTACTATCACTCTGAAGTGAAAATGGTCTGTGGAAACAGGGAGTTTAATTTTTAAACCAATCAGAATTGACAGACAAGACTTTTATTTTGTAATTACAGATCCAGACATTTGTGGGAGTGACACTCTGGGGTGGTCTACTATCAATCTGAAGTGAAACGAGTCTGTGGTAACGGGGACATTACTTTTTTAGAGCTATCTGAAATGTTAAGTAAAACACCCTTTATATGAGATTTTGGATGGCTTTTATTTTGTAATGCAACATCAGACTTACCTGATTTTGGGTGAGTGACAACCTGAGAAGGTTTATGATCAATCTGAAGTGAAACTAGTCTGTGGTAACAGGGACTTTCCTTTTTAGAGTTAACTGAAATGCTAACTAAAACAGGTTGGATATGAGATTTTGGAGGGCTTTTATTTTTTAAATGCAACATCAGACTTACCTGATTTTGGGTGAGTGACAACCTGAGTCTTTAATAATCCAACACAGAGCACAAGGAAGACGTTCAAGACCCAACAAAGAAACATGGGGCAGATTAAACATTTATACTAAACTCAACGAGGGACAGACAGGTGCGGGGAATCAACTAATAATGAGACAACAAGAACAGGAACATGACCAAATAAGGGAACACTGAAACAGAAACGGGCATAACAGGCTCATAATCCTGACAACTTGCATGTTTTATCTTCATTTATGTTGATTAAATCGCTAACTTTTTCTTTAAATGCGTATTTCTTCATTAATTTTGACATATAAACTGGCTGAGTGAAGTGATTTATAAGAGATAGAACAATGTCGTATTTCCCTGTTCTTGTTTGTATGTATAAGTTAAGTACTAAAAATCAAACAAACAATTAAAAACCTGGCTGAGTGAATGCACGCGGAAGATCGCCGTAAGCACATATTCCGCACACAGAAAAAAAGAAAACAGCCAAAGGTGAGCAACCCCGTCGTGTGCGTCTCAGATTGACCAGGGGCCTTTTGTCTGTCGGCTGGCTATGCACTCCCGTCCCCCGGGATCTCCCCTTGTCCTCGGCTTCTCTGGCACCTATGACCATGCCCCCTCCCCTGCCTCCCTGCGCTCTTCATCCTCCCCCGCCCTCTCTCGCGCCCCCCCGTTCTTCCTGTCCTCCCTTCCCGTTTCTGCTCTTTTTTCTCCCTCTTTCCGCTGCCTTTCTCCCTGTCCTCCCTCTTCCCGCCGCCGATCGACGCTCCCCTGTCCAGTGTTTCCCGCGTGCCCGTGCCCCCCTCCATCCCCCACGCCTTCCTCCCCCTCATGATGATGATTCTGACTTACCACTGTGTTTATGAACGATGAAAAAACGGCGCGAGAGAAAAAAAACCCCCGGGAGCGCAATAGACTTGGTGGAATTGTGAATTACAAGCTAACCTGCTAAAACGAAGCTACACGCGTGCACGCTCGCTGCACTTAATCTGTACCAACAAGACTAATTGTTTTGGGTTAAATTGCAGTTTAACGCCGACTTTTTACAGTGCACCTGACTAACAGCACTGACAAATCCTACCAGTATGAGATTTGTAAAATTCACTTTAACCAACGTCACAAAAACCATTTAACCCTTAAAAACATATGAAGTACCATAGGAACTCTAACCTAATCCTTACCCCTACACCCTTCACCCATGTTCTTCCTTAACCTACCACATCCTGTTCTTAGGTCAGGTATAGTTGTAATTCCCTTACTTTTGAATAAATAAATAAATAAAAAAGCAATGCCTAGTTTTTTTTGTGCAATCAAGGATATGCTTTGACTAAACCAATAACACATTTTTCTTCAAATAACACATTAATGGCTTTCTCTTCTTCTTCTTTTTTTTTTACTGGAACTGAAATCTTAGTAGCAATAACAACTGATGTAATCTTCAATTATTAATGATTATTGGTAACAAATAAATTATTATACAAAAACAACATCTAAAGACACCAGTGATAGTAAAATGTTTAATTGACATATAATAATTATAATAATAATATACACCACTTAATGGAAAATATCTAAATAACTACAGCCATGGCAAAAAGACCAAGCAATATGATGTCTCTATAAAACTATTCACTTCTTTACAAAAACGCATCTAGCTAAACCATATCTAAATACTTTATTTATCAATCAGTTTCAGTCACTCACTCTTAAACTCTCAAGCACTACTCCACTGTGGCAAAATCTAAACAATTATTATTAACAATGAATCAAATCAATGTCACTTAACTGAGGGTTATACAGTGCCAATGTGAAGCCCAGCCTGAGGCAGATACTGAGATTGTGGACTGATCTGCAGTCGAGTTTCAAGAAGCTGTGTGGCTGATGCCACAATGGATGAAGAACATGAGAGAGAAGACAGAGAGTCCTGAAGAGCTGAATGTGGTGGGAGCCGAGAGTTCTGGGAGCTGACTGATGGGATTCATCTGATTCTGAAGTGGACTGGAGAAGCTCTGATTCTAGACCTGCATTTTTCAAGAGGGTCTGGCTGCAGCCTTGCACTTGCATTCTCAGACTTGCACTCTCAGACACCTGCGCTTCCGCTAGCGACGTCTTTATTTTTTATTTTGTTCCGTTTTATTACTTTTTGTTTGAATCTCTCAATATTTTACAACAGTAGCCAGGTGGTGAAGACAAGAAAAAAGAAACAGAATAGTTTTGTTATGGTTTGTTGGCAGGAGGCAGAGCCGATCTCATCGACTTCGTTTGACTGAACTCTGAGGGGAATATAGGCTAAACGTGAAGCGGTTATGACAGACTGACTGCTCATGAGAGAAACAAGAAAATTATTGGGTTTTATTGACTTCATAAACAGGTTTACTGGCTTAATTTAAAGGATTCTTGATCATTTTCAGCATATGAAGAGAACTTTATAAGAATGGATTAAGATCGGTGCTACAAAAGGTAATTAATCAATTGATTAGCTAGCAATAAAACACATGCATGAACAATAATGCATCAGCAGCTACCGACTTTTAAATAAAACAACATGCAGCATCACATCATGTTTTGGCCCATCCTAGCCCTAAGCACGTCTACCTTCAGCACAACTCAACAGGAGCCCTATAAAATCCCAACATAACAGAACATAGGCACAGTAACAGATCTCATATTCAATTAAAAAAAAAAAAATCTACATCAACATCTAAACCTCTTTTAATTCTCAATAAGAACTTTTGTATGACAGAAATAAAGTCCTACTGGTTAGTACTAAGTGAAGTTGGTAATGCTGTTTATGGAGTTGTTTAATTCTCTGTTGAGATCTTGAGATTTAATGTGTCCTTTTTCTTGCAATTGATTTAATCTAAAGCTGTGGCTGAAAGTCAATTGTAATTGTTGTGTTATGGTTGTTTCTTCTTTTTTCTGTTCTTGTTGCTTCCCTTTCCTTCAGCAATTCTGCTTGTTAACAGCAGGTGTTTATTTCTAATGACACTCTGTGTCTGAATTTGCTTACTTGTTTTTATTCACTTGTCAAGTGGATTTGAGTAAACTAATGATACACAGGCTGTGTTTAGAGTCTTCAAAGTTTATTGAACAGATACACAGTCCATATACTTGTCTTATCATGCATATCATTGAACTAAAACTTTACCAACTTTACCAAACTGACCATTTTTTTTGTGCTGAACGAACCTGGAATAAAATATCTAGAGTTATGAATTTGAAAAGGAGATGCAGAAAATATATATCAACGAAAGGGGCTTTCTCATCAACCTTTAAAAGACAAGGGCTTTTTTCTCTTTTATCTCATGATTTAGTCATAGTCTCATTTATCTCACTAAAGCATAGTCAAGCAAAAATGGTACAAACATATATTTTTAAAGGGGTCATATGATGCGATTTAAATTTTTCCTTTCTCTTTGGAGTGTTACAAGCTCTTGGTGCATAAATAAGATCTGTAAAGTTGCAAAGACTAAAGTCTCAATTCCAAAGAGATATTCTTTATAAAAGTTAAGAGTCAACCACGCCTACCTAAAACGGCTCGTTCTAACACGCCCCCACATGTCTACGTCACGATGTGGAAAGATTTGTATAACGCCACCCAAATATTCACGCAAAGAAAGAAGGCGTAACTTTTATTCTCGCTGTAGTATTGTTGCTGCCGCCAAGTCGTGAAGACACTGTGATTCGTTGTGAAAGCGAAACTACTTTGTTTGGTCTTCCAAAAGAGGACGATATCCGCTTCGTCATGCCTAGAGCTGATCCGTGCTGGTCGCTGAGGGAATACATCAACTTCGCGCTGTGGATCGCCGGATCGGCTTTCACCGTGGACGAAGCTGAGTCCAGCCCGGGACCGTCACATGTGGTTGCCGCAACCCCGCAGGACGCTCCTTCGTCGAATCCGCCGGCCGCCGAATCAAGCCGTTGTCCGCTCAATCAAGGGCCGCCGTGTGTTGTGTGTTTCGGTGTGAAAGTGAAACTATTTTGTTTGGCCTTCCAAAAAAGGACACAACCAGAAATCAGTGGTTAAGTTTTATTTACAACACTGTTCCAGAAAAGTTTAACCCAAATATTCAGATGTGTCCAGCGCATTTTATGGAGGACTGTTTCCTGATCCTGGGAGAGTAGACTACAATGCCGGCTGTTCTGACTCACACACTGTAAGTACGTTTTATATATATATAAAGAATTTGCCACTGATGATTCAAACGCGAGTTTTGAGCAGTGTAGAGTCAGTTCAGTAGTCATGTCAAAGCTGTTACTAAATCAGCATACTATCATCTCAAAAACATTGCAAGAATTAGAGGTTTTGTTTCTAGTCAAGACTTGGAGAAACTTGTTCATGCCTTTAGCACCAGCAGGGTGGACTATTGTAATGATCTCCTCACCGGCCTTCCAAAGAAGACCATTAGACAGCTGCAGCTAATCCAGAACGCTGCTTCCAGAATTCTGACTAGAACCAGAAAATCTGAGCATATTAAACCAGTCTTCAGGTCCTTACACTGGCTTCCAGATACATTTAGGATTGATTTTAAAGTACATTACTCGTTTATAAATCACTCAATGGACTATGACCTAAATACATAGCAGATATGCTCACTGAACAGACCACTCAGATCATTAGGATCGAGTCAGTTAGGAATACCAAGGGTTCACACAAAACAAGGGAATGTGCTTTTAGTTATTATGCCAACCGCAGCTGGAATCAGCTTCCAGAAGAAGTCAGATGTGCTAAAATATTAGTCACATTTAAATGCAGACTCAAAAATCATCTGTTTAGCTGTGAATTTACTGAATGAGCACTGTGCGATGTCCGAACTGATTGCACTATCTTATATGTATAATCGTTCTTCTTAAATTCATTTAAATCTTAAATCAATTTTTTTTTTTAGAATTCAAGTTTTAAAATTCCTTGTTTTATGTTGGATATTGTTTTTATTTATTTTAGTAAAGCATTTGAATTACATGTGTATGAAATGTGCTAATACAAATAAACTGCCTTGCCTTGCATTGCCTAAGAGTAGCACTGTGTTTGTAATTGCTCGATTCACAATGCAGACCTGGTTTTTATGTTTAGCGCGGCGCGATGCAATGTGAAAAAACGACTGTATAAGTCAGGGCTGTACAACTCGGTCCTGGAAGGGACCGTGTCCGCAGAGTTTAGACTCCACTTGCTTTCAACACACATGACGGAAAGTTTCACGCTGTAGAGCTTGATTAGTGGTTCAGGTGTGTTATAGGGTGGAGCTAAACGCTGCAGGACACCGGACCTCCAGACCGAGTTTGGACAAGCCGTGATAAGTCATTATAATTCGTAATTATGGATGCATAACTGGATGCAACAAATGCTTCGTTTATAATGGGTTTTAATGTTTTTGATTCGTTGCTCCGGCCGGACAGGGCATCACAATATGGTAAGGGGCGTAACATTTCTGTCACACACTTGAGGTATTCGCCAAACACAACGCACTGAATAGCTGGCCAATCAGAGCACACCTCGCTTTTCAGACCGATGAGCTTTGTAAAAAATCTACACGTTTCAGAAAGGCGGGCATAGAGGAGAAAACATTATGTACATTATGTGAAAATAATGTGTTTTTTAACCTTAAACCGCATAAACACATTTCATTACACCAAATAATGTTCTTTTTAGCAGCATCATATGACCCCTTTAAGGAAAAGACTCCCAATGGACTTCCACTTTACTTAAATTGACTGCAGACAATACTGAAATCAAGAGACTTTGGTGGTTATGGTGGTCTTTTTATCCTTTAAACATATCCTATTTCTTAAGCGTTTCTTGAATGACGTGATTCCCTCTGCTTTTATAAGTGATTTTAAATGATAATCAAGACATCCTGTACATGCATTCAAAGAGAGAGACGTATTTACGCTGTAAAAATATGAACTGACATGAGAACCAGGACTATGTCCTCTCACCATAGAAATCAATTAAAAGGATCTCTTCTTTGGCAGTCTCCCCCATTGAAGACCTCATGTTTCAGTCTGATTAACTCTGACATCAGCTTTCATCTCATCAAATGAACTAATTTCCTCTTTCCATTAACATCATGTTCACAAAAACTGTCAGTCAGCTTTAATGATTTGTCCCAAAAATTATATACACAACAGGATTGTTGGATTTCTCTGAGATGGACAAATGAACATCTTTCTAATTGGCGTCAATGACAAACACTTTTACAGAACAGAACATTGTTTCTTGTGTGATAAATCATCACAGAAAAAAACAACAACAACTTGTAGGCCTAACACCTTTAATTGTCTAACTTGAAACAGGTCTTTGCTCAATAAGTAATATGTAAACAAATGAACAGTGTAAAATAAATGGAGAAAGACCACAATCAAAGCAATCAATGAAAATGAGAAGAATCAAAAAGTTTTAAGAACATTCTATTTGTCAAAGTTTAGAAATAAAACATCAACTAAAAAGATCATTTAACTGCATTTAACTTTAGGTACACTAGACACCATCATGTCTAACATTATTGCTGCTGACTCTCAAAGGGTCACACTTTAATTGGTTCTGTGACATTTGACCCATATATGCTAATTACTGTGTTCTGTCCTAACAATGATCCTAAGTAGGGCTTCTTGAAAAGGGATGATTTATCATTCCAGTGTTTAAGTTTAGAATTCCACGTAGGCTGGACTACAGAGACCGCTGATGTTGTGGGTGTGCTAGAAAGGGCAGCACACATATCGATTTGATGCTAATTTCATTCAGAACATAGTGATATAAAGGGCACACTGAATATGAAAGCATGTGTTATGACTTTTCTGGCATTTTATAAAAGACATGCACATCTACAGCGGTATTCAGAATTTACGTTACAAATAAAGCTTAGAAAGTTCTGTAGAAGTCATTTCGTAACACTTCCAGGGCCTAACACACTAAAAGATGACTAAACTAAAAAAACCTGTGGAATGAAAATTCTTCATGTACAAATAAGTTAATGCTTGTTTTAGCAGGACTTAGAATTTGAAATCTCTTCTTTTGGAAATCTACAATTGGAAATCTCTAGGTTTGAACATGGCCAGGTCTCAGAATAAGTGTGTGGTTTGCTGGACCTAGATTAAACCTAGACATACTTTTTTAAGTGCGTATGAAAGCCTGGGTTTCACTGCTCCTTCACTGCATCTTTAGTCTGGGTGTTGGTAAAGCTAGCCAGATCTTCCAGTGTTTCCTGGGCTATTTGCTTTAGAGCAGGGTAGCGGCTTGAAGCTAGATGATGGATACGACTGAGTGGGAAAGAGCTTAGAAAATCAGTTGTCATGTGTGACATGACCTCTCTCTCCAGCAGTAAGGATTGAACGAGCCTCAATGATTGCAGACACACTTCTGGGTCAGGGTCTGTGGGAGAGGGAGAGAGTGTTTCTATGTATGTCAGGGAGTTCGAGAGCCCAATATAATCCTCTATGAACAGTGCTGAGAAGGCATTTGACTCGGATTAAATGAACTCTAAATCTTCACACACAAACTTACACATGCGCACCTTTCAGAAGGGTGCACAGAAGAGGTAGAAGTCCAGGGCTCTCACTTATGAGCTTCAGTCCATTCCCACTGATAGTGATGTTATATAGAGCCATTAACATCAATCTGCACACAACAATAAACAATCACATATTTCAGAAGGAAGCACATACGTCGACTTATTCTGAATACGGTGTACAATAATAACAACAATTCAGTTTCATATAAGAAACTGCATATTGCATAAACATCATATAAGTGTCCACAATAAAGAAAAGAAAAACCTAGTTTTAAAATCTAGTTCAAAACATTTTTATTCATGACTCCAAAATTGTAATTTGTTGTGTAACCATTAAATAAAAAGTCATAACGTTTTTATTACACCCTGAAGACATGTGAGTTCACATCTTGCCCATATGAAAATGCAATAAATATATCAATATATCAAGTGCAATATTGCCATAAATGTTACATATAAGGCGATATCTAATTTTCATACGTACAATCTCTGGTGATAATGATATAAATTTAGTATACATATAAAATCCCCGTATAAACAAACACACATACTGTATTTAAGTGTATATATTAAATATATATATATATATATATAGCTATATATAATATATGATGTTTTTTATAGAACAACCATAATGCCGACAGATTTTATTATATGCAACTTTATTAAACACTATTAAACATATTTTTGTACTTATAGTGTGTACGGAAAGTATTCAGACCCCTTTACATTTTTCACTCTTTGTTATATTGCGGCCATTTGCTAAAATCATTTAAGTAATTTTTTTCCTCATTAATGTACACCAAGCACCCCATATTGACAGAAAAACACTGAATTGTTGACATTTTTTGCAGATTTATTAAAAAAGAAAACCTGAAATATCACATGGTCCTAAGTATTCAACCCTTTTCTCAGTATTTAGTAGAAGCACCCTTTTTATCTAATACAGCCATGAGTCTTTTTTGGGAAAGATGCAACAAGTTTTTCACACCTGGATTTGTGGATCCTCTGCCATTCCTCCTTGCAGATCCTCTCCAGTTCTGTCAGGTTGGATGTAAACATTGGTGACAGCCATTTTAGGTCTCTCCAGAGATGCTCAATTGGGTTTAAGTCAGGGCTCTGGCTGGGCCATTCAAGAACAGTCAGAGTTGTTGTGAAGCCACTCCTTTGTTATTTTTGCTGTGTGCTTAGGGTCATTGTCTTGTTGGAAGGTAAACCTTCGCCCAGTCTGAGGTCCTGAGCACTCCGGAGAAGGTTTTCATCCAGGATATCCTTGTACTTAACCGCATTCATCTTTCCCTCGATTGCAACCAGTCGTCCTGTACCTGCAGCTGAAAAACACCCCCACGGCATGATGATGCCACCACCATGCTTCACTGTTGGACTGTATTGGACAGGTGATGAGCAATGCCTGGTTTTCTCCACACATACCACCGCTTAGAATTAAGGCCAAAAGTTCATCTTGGTCTCTCAACCAGAGAATCTTTTTTTTTTTTTTTTTTTTTCATGTGTTTTTTTACGCAAACTCCATGCGGGCTTTCATGTGTCTGCACTGAGGAGAGGTTTCCGTTCGGCCACTCTTCCATAAAGCACCCAACAAAAACTGGTGGAGGGCTGCATTGATGGTTGACTTTCTACAACTTCCTCACATCTCCCGACTGCATCTCTGGAGCTAAGCCACAGTGATCTTTGGGTTCTTCTAAACCTCTCTCACCAAGGCTCTTCTCCCACGATAGCTCAGTTTGGCCAGACGGCCCGCTCTAGGAAGGGTTCTGGTCGTCCTAAAAAAAAAAAAAAAAATAAAACGTCTTCCATTTAAGGATTATGGAGGTCACTGTGCTCTTAGGAACCTTAAGTGTAGCAGAACTTTTTTTGTAACCTTGGCCTGCCACAATCTGTGCCTTGCCACAATTCTGTCTCTGAGTCTTCAGGCAGTTCCTTTGACCTCATGATGCTCATTTGCTCTGACATGCACTGTGAGCTGTAAGTTCTTATATAGACAGGTGTGTGGCTTTCTTAATCAAGTCCAATCAGTATAATCAAGTACAGCTGGACTCAAATGAAGGTGTAGTATCATCTCAAGGATGATCAGAAGAAACGGACAGCACCTGAGTTAAATATATGATTGTCACAGCAAAGTGTCTGAATACTTAGGCCCATGTGATATTTCAGTTTTTCTTTTTAATAAATCTGCAAAATGTCAACAATTCTGTGTTTTTCTGTAAATTTTTGGGTGCTGTGTGTACATTAATGAGGGCAAAAAATTAACTTAAATGATTTTAGCAATGGCTGCAATATAACAAAGAGTGAAAAAAATAAGGGGGTCTGAATACTTTCCGTACAAACTGTATGTTTTTTGTAATCCATCTTTTACATACCAGTCTACCTTGAGATTTATCTTATAAATAAAATATCAACATGTATTCATGGGTTTTAGGATGGATATGCATGTACATGACATTTGTCCAAAAATGTATTACACATACATAATTATTTGTATGGGCTTGATACATATGTTAAAATATTAAATTGTTCCAGTTTCTAATAGGTTTTATATATGTTTTTACTTCATATGACAATATATTGAATATGGAAATGAAAATATTTACATATATTTGCACAGGGTGTCATTATTTAAAAAAAAATATTTATATATATATATATATATATAGTATATAATATATATATTTGTGTTTTTAAACTCATAAATATCAGTAATATTTGGATGTGTGTTTTTGTGACATTGCGACATACACTTTGAGTTTCGGAAACACTCCTGGTTTCATTAGACACAGCAGCTGCAACAAAGTATCTAGCAGGATGTGGGCAGAAGAGGATAAGAAGTCCCGTCCACAAGACACAGCAGCTATATCTAAAACCAATGAACAGATGAAATTACGATTTCTTATATTCTTGAGATGGTAATATACAGTATAAATAAGTTATGACAGTTAAATTGAGCTATTAGAAAAAACTAACTCGGTGCCCTCACTGGTAACAACGCCAGCCAGAGCCAGAACTAAATGATGCTCCTTTGAGTTGGAACTCTGTTGTGGCTTTGCCTCGTCATTCAGAAACTTGATGAAAGCCTCCATGGTTTGACCTGCAATGCTCAGGAAGGGCTCCAGTTTACCCTGTGGATGCACAAGTGTATGTAGAGTTGAGGTAAAGCAAATCCATGTCCTCCCATTTACAAAACAACCCGGCTCACTTTACTGGATGTCAGCCCTTAACAGTGTCCACTCCCAAAATGGTGTACAAACTCACATCAGCCAATATGTCTCTGATTGCTTCCTCCCTTTGGGATGCACTCCAGAGCAGGGTGCAAGATGCAGTGCCCAGCTCAGTACAAAATGCTTTCTGCTGCTGCAGCTCCTCTCTGCACTCCCATAACTGCTGCTTTAAAACCAGCTTCTCCTACAAATGTATGTGAGGAGATACTTACATACACACACGAATAACTAGACAACCATAACATACCTATTTGGGGAAGAGATTTCGCCCTCTCTCTCATACAAACACTAGTGGTTCTCAAACTTTCTAACCCCAAGACACCTCATTGTTAAGATTAATATTCAAAGGTCCCCAGGATATTGAATAAATAAATGAAAATGTAATATTCGAGTGACCTTTTACTTTAATATGATTGAATAAAATCAATATAATATAAATATATATATTAAATATAAAGGTCCATATTTCAGAAGTTTCTTAATCATGTTCTTCGGACTTAACGCTTTTATTACCAATTAATTTAAATGGACTTTTCTAGTCGTTTGTGACATTTTTTATTTGTATTTTTTTACTCACAAGTAAAATAAATAAATAAAATAATTTACATGAATAAAATATCAGGCATGACAGCTAGAAAATTTTTGAATCATAATACAAATTTGCTCAACTTTTCTAAGTCTAGAAGCACTTTTTTTTTTTTTTAGGTTTTTTAGCTAAGCCGCCCTGCGACTTCGTGGAAGTTGTGGTGAGCCTTCGAGTGGGTCCCAGGCAGCCCCCGGTTGAGAACCACTGCACTAATACATGCACAAAGTACATTAATGCAAAACTATTTGTGTAGATGCTCTCCTAGAATCTTTTCAGTGTGGGCTCTTCAGTCTCTCATTCTCTCCTCTCTATTTTAGTACCTGTCTCTCTCTCTTACACTCGCTCAGAGCAACATCTAGTCTGGAGCGGATGTGCAGACAATCCTCTCTCTGTTGCTGCTGCTCACGGTCACTGCGTTCTTTAACTATATAACAATAAGGAATCTTTTATTAAAACAGTCAGAATTAACATTTATAAATGCTGTAAACAAGGTTGTGCACCATTCAGAATTGAATTGAGACTGTCTCTTGAATTAAAGTTTTATGAATTTGCACTACATTTGAATTGATCTAGGAAACAGGGTGCTTAATTGAAATTTAAATGTAAGGTAGCAGAAACAGCCGTAATTTTTACTACACAAATTTTTGCCAAGAAAAACTTTGAATGTTGGTTTAAAGCCTTGTTTATCTTGTGTAAGTGACACATATATGCCAGCTTTTGTGAACCAGAGTGGAAGAATGTTTTAGCCTATTTATTTTCAGGATGCATTACCTGGGTTGGTTTCTTTCTAATTGCAATTCAGCAAATTTACCGGTTATTCGAATTCAACTTCCTGTGAGGTATGGCCAATTTGATTCAAATTCCAGAGTATGAATTTAAGCTTCAATTCGGAATTTTGCTCAACCCTGCTGTTGGAACAACAATGTCCATTACATAGGGTAATTTACTATACTAAAGCATGTACAAAGAAATACTGTTTCCATATTTTTCCACATTCATGTGTATCATAAATGACCACTGTTACAGAAAAGAGTTTTTGCTTACATGCGTCCAGAGACCGTCCTTTATGGATAATATCAATAAAGTCACTATTGATTACTTTTGGCATAAGCTCTCGTTGTGTCCTGACTTCTGCCTCTAGTTTCTCCAAGTCTCGCTTTCTGACTCGAACAAAACAGTCTGATCCGACATCCTTTAAACACACAGGACCGTTTTTGTTTACTGTTAGATGAGGACAAACGTTACAGTTTAACTATAACTATATGCAGAGTACCAAACGTCTGAAATGTAATTTTATATTATTGAACGTGCGTTACTTAACAGTTGAACAGTGACATCTTGAGGTAATTCTAGCGCTTGCGTTCGTCTTTATCATATTTTATAATTGAGGTGGTCAAAGCGATTAAAATGCTTTTGTGACGACATCTATTTGGAAAGTCTCTTTATATTTACAGGAGTAAATAAATATCAAACACATAATTAATTAGCTTAGCTTGCTATAAACACTTGCACAAACTCTTTCATCAACTTCAGCTTCTCAACAACAAACCTGACCTCGGCGAAAATGGTAAAGTTACCTCTCCTGCAGATGACACAGACGAAACATCAGCTTTATTGATCGTTTTCATCTCGAAAAGTGCAAATTTGATAACGTTGGACGAAAGACCTTTGACCTATTAAAATGTTTAAACTGTCTTTAGCGCCCGCACTGTTCGGCGCATAACAAGTCATCTATATCACCCATCCCCCAAATCGACAGTAAACACAATAATACAATTTAAAAAGGAAAGATAAAAGATAAGCTTCTTGATAGACTCTAAATCATCCTCTTCATATCCAGAATTCGTTCTGAAATAAATTATACAAGAAATTCTGTACTGGGCGAAAGCATAGATAGATAGATAGATAGATAGATAGATAGATAGATAGATTTATAAAAGACTCATTGAAATACATTCATTCATATACGTGATTTAAAACATGGATTGGCCTAATAGTTCTTGTAGAGTTCCTGAAATCCATGGCAGGTTTTCTGTACGTCATTACGTTTTCTAGGCTAAACCTGCTCCCCAGCCCCAAAATCCTCCAGTCCGGGATTTCCAAATAGCCACTCAAGTTACACTTCGAGAGAGTGAGTGACACTGATGGTTCAAAGGATCCAGACTCTGGGAAAACAGCTGTAGCAGTATATATTAAATTAAAATGTCAAAAAGAACTTCGGATCATATTTCTGTATTTACTGCAGAACTAATAGCAATCTTACTAGCACTTCAGTGGATAGAAGAAATACAACCAACAAAGGCAGTGATATGCACAGATTCTCTTTCAGCACTAAACAGTTTGTCAAGTGGAAATTCATTAGCAAGACAAGACATGATAAATGAAGTAATGCAGAGTCTTTTTAGAATAAGACAGTATGGACTTCTGGTAAATTTCGTGTGGGTACCATCACATATAGGTGTGAAAGGAAATGAGGAGGCTGATCATTTGGCTAAACAGGCTTTAAATTATTCACAAATAAACATTGAAGTGGCATTAATAAAACAGAAATAAAAGCGATAATAGCGAAAGAAATACAGGAAATATGGCAGAATGAATGGAAAGAAGGACCAAAAGGTACATTGCATACAAGAAAAAGTTGGTTCAGAGAGAAGAAGATTTGGAAACAGGAAAGAGGACGTTATAATTGCAAGAATGCGTATTGGTCATTGTTTATTAAATCAGTGCTTACATAGAATAGAAAACATGAAAATGGAAATTGTGACAAATGTGGGTTAACAGAAACTGTAGAACATGTACTTATAAAATGTGAGGCTTATGAAAGAGAACGTTTCCAACTAAGTCAAGCTTTAAGGTATCTGCAATGATCTTGTCACTCCAGGTTTTGTTAGGTGATGGATCTAAGCAATCAGGAATATATCGCGAATTAGTTATTTATTTAAAGGAAACAGGATTGATTAATAGGATGTAGGATACCGGTTATGGTTAAAACATTTTATTTTTTTTAAGATAGCTCTTGTTTCTAAAGTTCCTATTCATTGTGCGCTTCACACTCCTTTCCAGTAGGTGGCGGGAATGCACCTTTTAAGTTGGTTTGCCAACCGCCATTAAATCCTAAAAGAAGAAGAAGAAGAAGAAGAGAGAGTGAGCGTGGAAAAGACAGGACAGGACAAAGTTTTGATATGCTCAGATTCGGCATCAGCTCTAGCAAGTCTAAAGTCATTCTATTCTAAAAGTTGTCAAGATATACTGTTTGAAGTACTCCAGTCAGTGACAAGAATAGTAAATCAAGGAAGACAGGTCATGTAGGGATAAAGGGGAATGAAATGGCATATAAATTAGCAAAAAGGGCATTAACAAAAGGAAAAATAGAAATGCAAGTAAGTGTTAGCAAAACAGAGGTTAAAAGTGTAATATGGGAGAGAATAAATCAAAAGTGGCAAGAGAGGTGGGATGGAGAAGGGAAAGGTAGGCACTTATATCAAATCCAAAGGGAAGTTAAACATAAAATTGTTGATAGTGGAAATCGGAGAGAGAAGAAATTGTGTTAACTAGGCTAAGACTGGGACATTGCTTATTAAATAAAACACTTAAATTGATAGGGAGGCATGATACTGGACTGTGTGAGGGTTGTCAGGAAGAGGAGTCAGTAGAGCATGTGGTCTTGAGATGCAACAGGTTTGGAGCACAGAGAGAGATGATGAGGAATGAGCTAAGGGAGATAGGGGTTCAGGATATTACATTAAAAGGATTATTGAGCACAGAGCATAGGGCACAGACCAGAATTATAAACTTTTTAAGAGTAACTGGGTTTTTTTTATAGGATATGAAGAGTTAAAGGAATAGTGAGGTAGGTAAAGTATTATTATTATTGTTGTTGTTATTAATGTTATTATAAAGCAGGGCAGGGATAAGGTGTGCGTGTGTAGGTATGTATGTGTCGGGATAAAGGTGGGAGAATGGGTGATTTAGTCTGTAAACCTATTTTCTGATCCACACTCCGGAGCAGAAGGTGGCGGTAATGCACCAATATGCTGGATGCCAACCGCTGTAAAAAATATAAGAAGAGGAGAGAGTGAGCACTCGCTTGCAGTGTACTGCCTCCTTTGTGTGTGTGTTTGGTAGGTGTTATCTGAGCACGCATCGCCATGCTCACCCTGGGGTGTTCATAAGCCAAATAATTTGAGTTTTCAACGACGCAGCAGAACTGTTTGAACCATTCAAGTCAATCAAGTCACCTTTATTTATATAGCGCTTTTAACAATACAGATTGTCAAAGCAACTTTACAGCATTAAATAGTGTGTCGATAATGCAAAATGACAATAGTTAACACTCATTTTTCAGTTAAAGACAGTTCATCATTCAATTCAGTGATGTCATCATCCAGCTCAGTTCAGTTTAAATAGTATCTTTGCAATAATTTGCAATCAAGTCAACGATATCGCTGGAAATGAAGTGTCCCCAACTAAGCAAGAGCAGAGCAGAGGCGACAGCGGCAAGGAACCAAAACTACATCAGTGACAGAAATGGAGAAAAGACCTTGGGAGAAACAAGGCTCAGTCAGGGGGCCAGTTGGCTCCTCTGACCAGAGGAAAAAAAAAAAAAAAACAAAAAAAAAAAAAAAAAAAAAAAAAAAAAAAAAAAAAAAAAAAAAAAACTAAACCAGGTTTTCAATTCCAGCGGCATCGATATCATTTGTGCAGAGGACTCATCTGTTTTCTGTGGCTTGTCCGGTGGTCCGTCTGAGACAAGGTCCTTTACAGGGGATCTGTATCTGGGCTCATCTAGTTGTCCTGGTCTCTGCTGACATTCAGGGCTATAGAGGTCGTCTCTAGGTGCTGACCCACCATCTGGTCTGAATACGTACTGGCTCCGGGTGACTGCAGTGACCATCTGAACTGGATACAGACTGGATCTGGTGGCTAAGGTTACCTCGGAATAAGAAATAAACAAACTAATATTAGCGTAGATGCCATTCATCTAACGATGTAGCAAATACATCGGTGTTATGGGAAGTGTTCCCGGTTCCGGGGTTTGACGCTAATTACTGCCGCCTAAATCCTTTTAATAAAACGATTTGGAAATTAGAGCGTATTAGTGTGTTATTTAAGCGGTTAAAGAGATGGTCTTTTCTAGATTAAACTGCAAGAGTGTGTCTGCCTCCCAAAAAATGTTAGGTAGGTTATTCTAGAGTTTGGGCGCTAAATGGTCAAGTCAAGTTTATTTGTACAGCGCTTTTCACCATATAAATAATTGCAAAGCAACTTTACAGCCAATTACAATATTTAGTGGTAGTTTATCAGTGGTGACTGTCAGTTAATGTACATATGGCAGAAATGTATGGAAAATCAATTAAAGACGTAATTAAACTGACGATGAACACTATTAACAGCAATTTTATTATATGATGCAATCAAACTTATAGCAAAATGTGGTAGTTCTGTATGTTGTTTCAGGGTTGGCATCATCTGAGGTCCTCGGAGGAGTTGGCATCATCTCTTCTCAGGTGTTCTGGATCCAGACTGAAGCTTGTGTAAATCCTACCCGTGGCAAAAAACAGAGAAACAAATAGAGACATAATTAGTGTAGCTGCTGTTCCAACCAAGCAAAAATGATTTGTTTAACTCAAGCTAAGGAATAATAATGTGCATTTGTTTAGATATAACTGCAGTAAAAGATTATGCATTATTTGAATGCTTGGCCAAAAGATGTGTCTTGTAATCTAGATTTAAACCAAGAGAGTGTGTCTGAACCCCGAACGTTATCAGGAAGGCTGTTCCAGAGTTTGGGAGCCAAATGCGAAAAGCTCTACCTCCTTTAGTGGACTTTGCTATCCTAGGTACTACCAAAAGTCCAGAGTTTTGCGACCTTAGGGAGCGTGATGGATTGTAGCGTGGTAGAAGACTAGTTAGGTACGCAGGAGCTAACCCATTAAGGGCCTTATAGGCAAGTAATACTATTTTGTAACTGATACAGAACTTAATGGGTAGCTATGCGAGACTGTAAAATTGGGGTATATGATCATATTTCCTTGACCTGGTAAGGACTCTAGCCGCTGCATTTTGGATTATCTGTAGCTTGTTTATTGAAGATGCGGTACAACCACCTAGCAGTGCATTACAATCGTCGAGTCTAGAGGTCATGAATGCAATGAACTAGATTTTCTGCATCAGAAACAGGTATCATGTGTCGTAACTTGGCAATGTTTCTAAGATGGAAGAATGCCATTTTTGTAAAGTGGGAAATATGATTTTCAAAAGACAAGTTGCTATCTAATATAACACCCAGATTTTTGACTGTAGAGGAAGTAACCGTACATCCGTCTAGTTGCAAATTGTAATCCAAGAGATTCTGTGTACTGTCTTTTGGTCCAATAAGTAATATCTCTGTCTTATCCGAATTCAGTAGGAGAAAATTATTGGCCATCAAATCTTTTAAATTTTTAATACACTCTGTTAGCTTAGATAATTAAGTTTCATCTGGTCTTGTTGAGATTTATAGTTGAGTATCATCGGCATAACAGTGGAAACTAATCCCGTATTTTCTAATTATATTACCAAGGGGCAACATGTATATCGAAAATAGCAGAGGACCTAGGACAGATCCTTGTGGCACTCCATATTTTACTGGTGATAATTGAGATGACTCCCCATTTAAATGAACAAGGTGGTAGCGATCGGACAGGTAGGATCTAAACCATCTTAAAGCCTGCCCTTGAATACCTGTATAGTTTTGTAATCGATCTATGAGTATGTCATGATCTATAGTGTCGAACGCAGCACTAAGATCAAGTAAAACTGGCAATGAGATGCAGCCTTGGTCTGATCTAAGAAGCAAGTCGTTTGTAATTTTAACAAGTGCAATTTCTGTGATATGGTGGGGCCTGAAACCTGACTGAAAATCTTCATAGAGATCATTTTTTTGTGCAGGAAGGAGCACAATTGAGCAGACGCAAATTTTTTCTAAAATTTTAGACATAAAAGGAAGATTTGAGATGGGTCTGTAATTTGCCAGTTCACTAGGATCTAGTTGTGGTTTCTTAATAAGAGGCTTAATAACCGCCAGCTTGAATGGTTTTGGGACGTGACCTAAAGACAACGACGAGTTAATAATATTGAGAAGCGGTTCTTCTGCTACAGGTAACAACTCTTTCAGTAATTTAGTGGGTACAGGATCTAATAATGTTGTTGGTTTAGATGCAGTGATAAGTTATTTAGCTCTTCCTGTCCTATAGTCAGAGGCGGACAGTAACTAAGTAAATTTACTTGAGTATTGTACTTAAGTACACTTTTTGAGTATCTGTACTTTACTTGAGTATTATTTTTTCTGGGAACTTATGACTTTAACTTCACTACATTTGAAAGACAAATATTGTACTTTTCACTCCACTACATTTCTATCAAGGTCCTCGAAGTAGAAAGTCGTTACTATGTAGCAGCTTTGAAAGTCAGTGGGTGATTTTTTTCTTCTCTAAAACGTGACTTTCTTTTTTTCAGACAGTTTATCAGTAATCACTCTTGTAGGGCTACATGAAGTGATTTCCCAGCATTTTTTGAACACTGACCAGTTGCAAATGTGATATTTCTTTATAAATTCAATTAAATTCAATAATAAGAAGTTAATATTGTGGTATATATTAGACACAATATTGTCTGATTTTGCTGAATTGTGTAAGTGAAAATATTACCTATAAAGCCACAGAAGAACTGTTGTGCGTCTCCTAATAAAACACAAAAGGTGTTTGACTGAAGCAGCACTGCACAGACTGTTCTGTGTATGACATCAAAGTACAGCGAGAGCGATTAGACAGCATTTTTTACATTTTTGTTTTGATGGCAAATAAGCCTTGCTGTTGTAAAGTTATACAGCTACAGTTGTGTTGCTGGGTTTTAAAGCAGGTATGATTTTTTATTTTCTTCCTTATCACTCTGTATTTAGTTAGGGGTGTTAAATATTTTTTATTTAAATGTTTTTTTGTTGTTTCCCCATAGGTTTTTAACATTCTAAAAGCTCTTTATTTTAATTAATTTACATACATTAGTCATTACTATCTGCCTAAACCTTTTTCCAAAGCAACTTACAAATGAGGACAATAGAAGCAATCAAAACCTAGATAAAAAGAGCAATAATATACAAGTGCTATAACAAGTCTCAGTTAGCTTAAACTCAGTACACGTAGCAAGGTTTTTTTTAACAGTTCATTAAGTATACTATTAGGTATTGTAAGTATTACATACAACAATAAAACAGAGCATTGACATAAAAAAGGACATTTACTTTTGGTACTTAAGTACTTTTAAAAGCAAGTACTTCTGTACTTTCACTTAAGTAAAAATCTATCTTTACAACTTTTACTTGTAATGGAGTAATATTTGACCAGCAGTATCTGTACTTTCACTCAAGTAATGGAGTTGAGTACTTTGTCCGCCTCTGCCTATAGTTGTAAAGCACTGCAGTTTCTTTTGGTGCGATGAATGAAGCTGAAGTAGTTTATGCTGTAGAATCTACATTTGTTATTTTATTTCTGATGTTATCTACTTTATCAGTGAAGAAATTCATAAAGTCAATACTATTAAACTGTGAGGGAATATTTAGATCAGGTGGCGTCTGGTTATTTGTTAATCTAGCCCCTGTGCTAAATAAAAACCTTGGATTGTTTTGGTTATTTTCTATGAGTTTGTGGATATGCTCGGCCTGGCAGCTTTTAGAGCCTGTCTATAGTTTGACAGTGTTTTTCCACTTAATTCTAAAAACTTCCAAGTTAGTTTAGTTTTTCTCCATTTGCGCTCAAGCCTACGAGTTTTTTTCTTGAGAGAATGTGTATTACTGTTGTACCATGGTGCAGTACGTTTTTCTCTAACCTTTTTCAGTTTGATGGGGGCAACAGTTTCTAATGTATTAGAGAAGATAGTGCCTATGTTGCTAGTTATTTTGTCTAGTTCATGTGTACTTATTGGTAAACAGAGCAGTTGAGATAAATCAGGCAAGTTATTTGTGAATCTGTCTTTGGTGGCTGGAACAATAATTCTGCCCGGACGATAACGCTGAGCCATATAGTTAATATCAATAATACGCAGCATGCACGATACAAGGAAATGGTCAGTACATCATCGCTTTTGAGGTACGATATATGTATCAGTAAGATCAATTCCATGCGATTTAATTAAATCTAGCGCATGATTAAAATGATGAGTGGGCCCGGTGACGTTTTGTTTGACTCCAAGAGAGTTTATTAGGTCAGTAAATGCAAGCCCTAATGCATCATTTGTATTATTAGTGTGAATGTTAATGTCTCTGACTATTAGTGCTTTATCAACATTATCCAATAGGTCTGAGAGGAAATATGCAAATTATTTTAGGAAATCTGTCTACGGCCCTGGTGGTCTATACACAGTAGCCACAGCAAGAGATACGATAGATTTCTTTTGCATATCTGACAGTGTAACATTAAGCATTAGTACTTCGAATGAGTTAAACCTGTATCCTGACTTCTGAGTAACATTGAGAATATCACTATATATTTGTTTGCAACAGCCGCCGGCCCCTCCCGCCGCCACGACCAGTCTGACGGGGCTCATGCTTATAACTGTAGCTTGGTGGAGTAGACTCATTTAGACCAATATAATCATTAGGTTTTAGCCAGGTTTCAGTCAAGCAGAGTACATCAAAACGATTATCTGTGATCATTTCATTTACAATAACTGCTTTGGGTGAGAGTGATCTAATGTTTAGGAGCCCAAACTTTAAAAATTGTTTTTGTTCATTTATTTTAAATTTTTCTGGTTTAATCACGATCAGATTTTTTCTAGATCCTGCATTAATTTATATTTTGACCTCACTATTCGGGGTACAGACACAGTCTTTATAGATTGGACAGCACAAATATTTCTATCATTTAAGCGGGTAGAACAAAAGTCATCAGGGCAGTTATTTGAGATTTGACTTACTAGTCATATGGAGCGCAGCGTCCTGGAGATGTTGTCCGACATGAGTTCTGCTCCGACTCTACTGGGGTGCAAGCCATCAGCGCGAAAAAGCCTAGGACGCTCCCAGAAAAGATTCCAATTATTAACAAAGAGCAGTTTCTGTTCTTTACACCATGACAATAACCATTCATTTAAAGCAAAAAGTCTACTGAATCTTTTGTGTTCTCGTCGATACGTGGGAAGCGGTCCTGACACGATGATCGTCGTCGCGGGCGATGTGCGGCGCACCGTCTCGATCAGGCTCCTGAAGTCCCTCGTCAGTGTCTCCGTCTGCCGCAGCTTGGTGTCGTTACCCACCGCGTGAAGCACGACTGCTCCGGTGCTCTCGTCGCCCTTCAGGATCGCGGGTATCTGCGCAGAAACATTGAGAACTCGAGCACCAGGGAAACAGTGAGTGTGCACTTTACCTTCAGCTAACGTAGCACGGACATGCCGGACGATGGAGTCTCCGATGATCACAGCGTCGCGTTCCGTCTCGCGGAGGGGAGCGAAGTGGTTCCGGGTGGAGATCTCGAAGACCGGAGGCGGCGGAGGGGGAGAGGTCGTCGCCCGGGGCCTGGCTCGCGTCCTCCGTGGCGGGTGCTGCACCCAAGGTCCGTGATGTCCCGGCGCCGGAGTGAAGGACATCTGGGAAGATCGCGTCCTGGGTGCACCGGGCCTGTGCAGAGAAACACACGGAGTAGAGGTGGTGGACTTGTGGGCGTCAGCCTGGGATGTTTCCAGCGCGGCTCTCCGCTCTCTCAGCTGGGTCTGCTTCTCCACCAGGTCGCGGATCTGCTTCTCCCCGGCCTCCAGCTCGAGCTGCACAGAATGCAGGGAACAGGTCATATCATTCGCAGGGGCTGAGTGCAAACTCGCAGGTCGGGTAAGAGCAGAGATTAATCACTTAATACATGTTTGAACTGAAAGCATTGTGATTTCTGTGTGAGATGAGGCAGACTACAGCGTCAGTGGCACACATGTCGTCTCTTCTCCACTCTTGATTGTTTAACATGTAGTAAGGGATATACCTCGCAAGTTAAGCTTGATAAAAGGAATTAAGCCGAGTATAGACGTTTCTGATTGCTTCTTTGTTTCTGGATCACATTAGTTGGAAAAATCAACTTGCATGGACCACAGCCAGCGTAGCCCCTCACTGCAGAACACAAGATCCAGGGGGCGTGGATACAGATCCAACTCCTCCCACCTTACATATACTTAAACCAGGGATCCTCAAATCTGGCCCACGAGATCCACTTTCCTGCAGAGCTTAGCTCTAACCCTAATCAAACACACCTGAGCATGCTAATCAATGTCTTCAGGATCATTAGAAAATCACAGGTAGCTGAGTTTGATCAGGGTTGGAGCTAAACTCTGCAGCGCATTGGACCTCCAGGGTAAGATTTGAGGAACCCTGACCTAAACCATACCCATCTCCACCCCCTATATTGTAAAATCAGTAGGGAAAAAAGAACAGTTTTATGGAAGACACAGAAAGGAAGAAGTAATGATTTCTAGATTAAGGATGGGTCACACAGGACTAAATTCAACACTTGCATTAATGGGGAAGCATGAAAATGGTATGTGTGATGAATGTGATGTTTTTGAAACAGTAGAGCATGTGCTTTTTAAATGTTGTAAATATGAAGATCAGCGTAACAGTCTTTTTAGCAATATAAGGAACAGACCAGTGAGTGTCGTGGACCTTCTGGGAAAAGGTTTGAGTGATAGTCAGATGTTTAAGGTGGTTTTAACATTTTTAGAGCTCACAGGATTAGACCACATGATTTAGTGTTTGAGGATGAGGATCATGATGCTTCTGCCCATCTCGGAGGTTAAGGAGCACAGTGTGGAAGCTGGAGGAGCTGAACACGCAGCACCAGCTTTTTTTTTTTTCCTTCAGTACAGATTCATTACCCATGTGCGCAAGATATACAGTAGGTGGCGGTGATACTCCTAAAGAGTGAATGGCCATTGAACAAAACGAAGAAGACGAAGATCTCCACTCCCTAGATGTGGATCCAACCACGCCCCCTGGATCTTGTGTTCTGCAGTGAGGACCATCTCCACGAAGCAGCAATATCGAGCGCCAGCACGCACAAGCGGGAGCCCACCAATTAATTAATTGGCTGGGCGAATTCTCTTTGGAGTGTTACAAGCTGATTGTGCATAGATAAGATCCCTGAAGTTGTAAAGACTAAAGTCTCAAAACCAAAGAGATATTCTTTATCAAAGTTAAGACTCTGCCACGCCCCCCTAAAACGACTTCTTTCTAACACGCCCCCACATATCTACCTCACTATGTGGAAATATTAGCATAATGTGGCCCAAATGTGCACGCAACGAAAGAAGGCATGGCTTCAGTAACCGAAGTTAGTGTTGATGCAGCATGTCAGGAAGACGCTGTGTGTTTCAGTGCGAAAGCAAAAGCAAAAGCACTTTATTTGGCCTTCAAATTAGATGCCTTTTAGGAATCTTAAGATTACTTACACCGAACGAAATGCATTTATGGACGACCGTTTCGTGAACCTAGGAGATGAGGTGATTCTGACTTTGCTATGACAATCTGGCGCTTCTGAATCAGCTACTGTTTTGTTATTAGTTTTAAGTATTTGCTATTGACTGTTCAAATGCGGAGTTTTGCGCATCGTGTGTGTGTGTGTGTGTGTGAGAGAGAGAGAGAGAGAGAGAGAATTTGAATTTGAAAGACACCTTTATTAAACCAGTATTTTCAATCACAGAAAAAAACTTTTAGAAATACAATCCAAAATTATATAAAAAAAAATTTTAAAAAGCAATCAACAAATCACCATCTTCATTAACTGTACATAGAACCTCATTTATCCCCCAAACATCAATAAACACTTCTACACACTTTACCAATTTATAATACGCATGCTCTATCCTAAGACGAGCTGCCACCAGACCCATAAACATGTTTAACACATTCAAAGAACCTTGCCCTAACAATTTATTTTTCCTAGACTTCCAAATTGCAAGTTTTCCTGTACCAGACAAAAAATTCAGTAGAGTCAACATATTTTTCTTACTTGCTGAATATTTTGGACCATAAATAAATGTTTCAAAAGAGAAAGCTTCACCAATTCCTGCAAACCATTGAGATAAAAGCATAAAAAGATCATTTAAACGAGAACACTGTACAAATAAATGAAAAACTGTTTCAACTTCTGCGCAAAAAGGGCAACCCACCCCTACAGAAGGATTAAGGTGCACCACGTGTCTGTTCGTGGCTATGGCCCCATGTACAATCCTCCATTGGAGGTCGCCCGTTCGTTTATCAATTGGTCGTTTATATAGGGACCGCCAACAGCCTCTAGGGGAAGAATTAGTTCCTAAGAACTCAGTCCACTTTGTTGCTGGTACTCCTCTCAAAAGATGACCATTAGATGCCTTTACACAGGAAATATAAAGGGTTTTTCTCTTTACTTCCTCAAACTCATCCAACTGAGGGGTTTTTAATGACAAAAGGCCATTTTCATCATCTTCCCACTCCCCTATAGCAATTTTTACCTTTAATGTGGGAAACACATAAGGAACTCCTTTCCTCCACTGATCAATTTTCGTTGGATCATTTAAGAAAGTTTTGTAATCCGCATCCAAAGACTGATAAATCTCAGAAATAGCTTTCTTTAGCAGTCGCAATGATCTCACCCCAGTCTTTTCACTCAAATCTTCAATCTTAATGCTCAAGACATGTCCCAGTTTTATGCATCCGGCATCGATTAAACGTGAGCGTAGACTTTGGGCAGACATCAGTCTTGATTGTAGCAAGGAGTTGAAAAAGATTGGTTCTTCAAATAGCCACAGACCAGCAGGTTCATCTGATGAACGCGAGATAGTAAACACTTTCCATGCTTCCATAGTTGACTTATAAAATGGTGTAAGATCCACCCGATCATCATCTTGAAGCTGCATTAGGAACAGATGTTTGTCCAGTCCCATACCTCCTACCCTCCTAAGGAGAACAGAAGAGGTTTCAATCCAGGATGCATTAGTATGGTACAACAGTCTCTGAATTGTCTGCAAACGGAAAGTCATTATTCTGGATTTTATGTCCACCAATCCTTGGCCTCCTTCTTGAACAGGAAGGAACAAAGCTGCAGATCGAATCCAGTGTTGTCCAGACCAGAAAAAGCTCACAAGCTTCCTTTGAATGTCTTCTATAAGTCCGACAGGTGGTTGTAACACCATTAGCTTGTGCCAAAGAGTAGAAGCAACCAAATTATTGGCCACCAGTACTCTTCCCCTATACGACAGCTGAGGTAGCAAATATTTCCATCTAGACAACTTCGTGCACACCTTCTCTACTGTACCCTCCCAGTTTAATTTTTGGAAATTATCTGACCCCAAAAAAATCCCCAACAATTTAAATCCTTCTCTGCCCCACCTAAGGTCCCATGGCAATTGTGGGAGACTTTCAAGTTGCCCCTGCCCAACCCAAAAAGCTTCACTTTTATTCCAGTTTACTTTAGCTGATGAAGCTTTCTCATAACAATTAAGAACTTCAAACAACCTCTTAATATCATCTTTATGATTAACAAACACTGTAATATCGTCAGCATAGGCAGACAAACATATTTTTGATACAAAAGAGTAACCAGACACATAAAAACCTGACAATTTCTCTCGAAGTTTAATAAGCAGTGGTTCAATTGCTAAACTGTACAGTTGACCAGATAATGGACAGCCTTGCCTAATTCCTCTTAATATAGGAAAAGGTCGACTCAAACCACCCCCCACCTTAACCACACAAGCAGCATCAGTATATAATAATTGTATCAATTTTACGAATTTGTCACCAAACCCAAAGACCTTTAACACATTAAAAAGATAGTCATGGTCAACACGGTCAAAAGCTTTCTCTTGGTCCAATGAGACCAAACCAACATTCATATTAAAAGCTTTACATATATCCAAAATATCTCGTACTAAAAATAAATTATCCATTATAGACCTCTTAGGAACACAATATGACTGATCCCTGTGTACAATCATCTCCAGATAATTCTTTAGTCTATTTGACAAACATTTCGAGAATATTTTATAATCCGTTGTAAGAAGTGCAACAGGACGCCAGTTCTTTAAAAAAACTAAATCCCCTTTTTTTGGCAACAGTGATAAAACAGCATATTGACATGAAGTAGGCAAAACACTATCTTTTATACATTCGCAAAAAACATCAAAAAGGTCCTTGCCTATACAACTCCAGAAACTCTTATAGAAATCGGCTGGCAATCCATCCATTCCAGGGGACCGTCCTATATTGAGATCTGCAACAGCATCACTAATCTCCTTAAATGTTATGTTTGCATCCAAAGCAGATTTAGAGTCACAATCCAACTGAGGAAGACCTTGAAAAAGCTGTGTCATACAGTCATTGTCACAGTCCTCTGCAGCATAAAGATTAGAGTAAAAGTCCACGGCATGATTCCTCATTTCCAACACATTAGAGGTCACCCTCCCATCAGGAAGCTTAAGACATGGCATTTGTCTCTGTTGAGCCCTTCTACTTTCCAAATTAAAGAAAAAAGAAGTTGGAGCATCCATCTCTGCCAGAGATATAAAACGAGACCTCACCAGAGCTCCTTTCACCCTCTCGTTCAAAACCAAACTCAATTCTCTCTTCTTCTTTTGTAAGTTACTATATAAAGTAGAGTCATATGCATCCATCAACTCAGATTCTATTAGATTAATTTGTTTTTCAAGGGTCTCAGTCACATTCTTTACTCTTTTAGTAGAATTAACTGTATACTGTTGACAAAACATTTTTATTTGGATTTTGCCTATGTCCCACCATTGCTTTAAATTTTCAAAACTGCTTTTTTTCTCTCTCCAATATTCCCAAAAAAAATTGAAATTTTCACAAAAAACAGCATCCTGCAGCAACTTAACATTGAAATGCCAATATGAAGACTTCTTGGGTAACTTAGACATAACAATTGTCATAGAGATCAAATGATGATCTGAAAATCCTATAGGACATATACAACATTCTGTTACTCGATTACTAAAACATTTTGACACATAAAATCTGTCCAAACGTGTAGCACTGACTCTATTATTAAAAGCCTTAACCCATGTGTACTGTCTACCAGTAGGGTGTTTAATTCTCCACATATCCAAGAGTTTAAAATCTTTTATCAGTTTAGACAATGAGCTTGAAGACTGTAAGTGAGGTTCTTCAGTGTTTCGATCTTCAGTGAAATTTACAGTACAGTTCCAGTCCCCACCAATAACAATATATCCTTCACTAGAACATTTTTTAAGAACCCCACTCAGAATATTAAAGATCTTAAGGCGTTCATGTCCCACCGTTGGAGAATAAATATTTATCAAGAAAAAAAACATTCCTTGAATTTTAGCTTCAACTAAAATAATACGACCTTTTACTGGTTCCTCTACCTTTACAATAATTACGTCTAAGGATGAGGAAAATAAAATTGCCACCCCTCCACTTAGATTTGTACCATGACTAAGTACTTTATGTCCTTTCCACCACAAATTCCACTCAGATTCATTTACAACATCACTATGCGTTTCTTGTAAGAAAACGATATTAAACTTCTTCTGTTCAACAATTTCATTAACAAGATCACGCTTCGAGCTGTCCCTCCCACCATTAATGTTTAGAGAACCTATCTTTAAAGTTTCCATACACACAGAAAAAGTTAAGATTAGGACAAAAAGCAAGAGGAAAAAGCAAAGAAAAGACACCGTGTGATGCATTGTATATTATTATGTTAAATGTATTACAATACACGACTTTTGGCCTTCTTTTTTTTCCTATCCATTTCTTTACATTTTTTTATAGTGGTCAGATGTTTTCTCAACCTAAAACGCTTCTTCTCACTAAGCTCATCAATTCCTACGTTTCTCTGATAAAAGGTAACAGACTCAACAAATTTGTCTATATCAGGAAAGAATTCTTTTATATTAACCTGTTTGCCATAAGTTTCATCCAGAAAACTGTTGATCTCTTCTAAGCTATACAATGAGTCTTTGTTAAAGCCTCCAGAAAAATCAGCTCGAACTGAGCCGAGTACAGCTTCCTGAGAATGACCATAATCACACTGCGAATCTTCCTGCGACTCAAAATCATCAGACAACACATCCTCCATTTCCTCATTATTTACAACATCATAGCACAATTGTCCTTGACTTGCTTCTTTTACACACTCCTTATTTTCCAACTTTTTATCGCCACTAGTACTAGGTACTGCTTCATCAGTTTTAACATCACACACTATACCGTTTGCACTAACACCAGATTCCACATTTACTGCCACCTCCCCATCAGCACAAACAGCATTAGAGACTGAGGGAACAAACTCGATATCTTCAGCAGATAACACAGCATCAGCTTTAACAGCGTCAGCCAGAGCTTCGGTGTGGTCTGAAGCATCAACCCTTGACCCTGCCGCGCTCTCTGCACCGGTTCTCTTGTGCGGACACGCAAGACGCTTGTGCCCGATGTCTCCGCACTCAAAGCACCGCACACTGCCGGTGGTCGCATACACCATATACGATCCTCCCTCATGTTTCACACGAAAGTTTATGTCCAATGTGTTATCATTAGACTCCAACATCATAAAAACTTGCCTCCTAAAAGACACAACGTGTCTCAACGAGGGATGTTTACAGCCAAGCGAGATAGTTTTAAAAGGACTAACAACCTTGCCAAATCGTGCCAATTCGCGCTGTAAAACTTCATCAGATACGAATGGTGGGACATTTGAAATTGTAACTTTTGTGGACGGTGCGTAAAGCGGAGACAGTTGTACCAAAGCCTCATTAATAACGAGACCACTCACTAGTAAACGATTGACTAAATTCTGTTCTTTCAAAAATACCACAACAGCTTTATTCATACGCGACGCAGATAAAATATTTTCAGGACCAATCTGATCCCCAACCACAACAAGCACATCTTCCACTGTGGCATTGCCTTCAGGAGCACACCTGAAACCATTACGAAGCGATAATGATGGCGTCTCGGCGAAAGACGCCATCCTACCACACAACCCAAAGACAATGCTCTTTCAAATGTACGCTTTCCAAACCATACAATTTTGAGAAAGAGAAAGGGTAAAAAAGGAAAGTAGTTTTAGAAACTCTCACCACACAACAGCTCTCACCAACACCACTCTCACCCGACTCCCAGCATGCACAGAGAGAGAGAGATAGAGAGAGGAGAGAGAGAGAGAGAGAGAGAGAGAGAGAGGGAGAGAAGAGAGTAGAGAGAGAGATAGAATAGATTTCACAGGGGTCAGCTGTCTTACCGAAGGTCTTTGTGTACTGCAAACACTACCCGCTTCATGCACGTTGTCTGTCAACTCGACTCTGGTTCCCCTTTCGGGCGCTGTCATTTAACATTTTTTTGCAAGATGAATCGTCTGTGCGCATATTGGTAAGAGTGGGTCGTAACATTTCGTCTCGCTTGAGGTATTTGACCATCATACTCACTGGATATCTGCCATCAGGCACACCTCGCTTAAATTCAGACCGATGAGCATAGTGATTGAATACATCTACCGTACGTTCAAAAAGGTGATGGCAACCACGTCCACACTCAGAAGCAAAACCTAATGTAACATATGTGGAAAATAATGTGTTTTTAACTTTAAACCGCATAAACACTTCATTACACCAAATACACAACATAATGTTCTTTTAAATAAAGACAGTCAGCTCATATGAACCCCCAAATTCAGGACGAGGTAGAACAGTGTGAGTTTATGCGATTTATCACTCTCCCATTAAAGAGGTACTAAAAGAATTGTCCAACTTCACACTTCTCTTAGTATTTCTCCGTCTGTGTGTTAAGACAGTAGCGCAAATCCATAATACATGCCAAGTGAACATAAACTTCAACTTCACAAATACCAGTTTGGAATGGAATTTATTGAAGTAAAGTGAACACTTCACTGTTAGTGCACTGTGTCAAATGAAACTCAATTTTGAATAAAGTTATAGTCACTTGTAAAGTGCCCTGCCATCACATCATTACATAGCCTTACGTCTGTCAATTAGACATAATTTTGATACAGATAACGCACATATAATGATCTGATCATGCAAAAATGTGTTTTATTTATATATATATATTCCTTTTATGTAGAATTTAACCCCTGTCGTGATCTATATAGGTAGTACCAAAAAAAACAGTCAAATGTTATGGAACCCACGACATAGGGAAAGTGTCCAAATTTTGATTGGTACTGGAATATAATTACACAAGCAATGCGACTCTGCGAATACACGTGTCGCAAATATTGTTATCGGAAAAGATACAAAAACACACCCACACCATATCGGAACAAAAATCGGCTCTAGCTGCGGTCCCAAACAAATGGTTTGTACAGCTTCGTAACGCGTACCGATTATGAGCCAGACATTTATAACGTGCTTGACAGTGCGCCTAAATTTAGATCATTAGATTTTTGCAGGATTTAGTTTATGAACTGATGAACCTCAGCTCGCTTTAATCAGCAAATTTACTGGAGTTGAGCGGTTACTTAAGTTTGTTGGACATTTATGACATACAGGTGATGACAGCCGTTCAGGTTCGTTATGATGGCTCTTTCAATTTTCCTTGCTCTTGGAGTGATTACAAGCTCCTGTGCGAAAGAAATCGTAAATATGCAAGCACTAAAGTCCATCCAACGACTAAGTGGTCGTCTAAAGTTAGAGTCCACGACGCCTCCTAAAATGTATCGACACCAACACCAGAAACTCCACCTGCGCCCTCACGCTGTAGGAAATTCTGCGCAACACAACTCACCAAGTTAACGCAAAAGGGAAAACTACAACTACTCTTTAGTCTCAAAAAAAAAAACTAATAGAGCATTGTTGCGGCGCCCACACAAAAAAGCAGCGTCAGAGAATCGCGATGTGTATGTCGTTAAGTAGCAGAACGCAATGAATTGGTGGCTTCCAAGGGACTCTAATCCGCTTCGTACATGCTGCAGCTGAGATCACGGGTTGTCGCTGCGCAATGCATCCACTTCCGCGCTGTCCGATCGCCTGATTGGACTTCAAAGCAGCACCGTTGGCCAAGCGGAGTACAGCCCGGGGTAACGTCACCAGATTGAACGAATAGATGCAGCAAGCCCCCGACCATCCTGAATCGTTGATACAACGCCCCAAGCATAGCACACTATACAGCCAAGCCTGGCCCTCCTCATTTCATCTCCCGCACCGGAAAACTCCGCCATACTCCGCCTACTCTACGCGCTCATTACTAGGACCTCCGGCACGCAACTACACGCACTCAAAGGCCGCGATGTCAGTGACGCTTGTTTCATTGGGAAAGCGAATACTACTTGTGTTTGCTTCCAAAGAGGCACGACTAAATCCGTGGTTAATGGTATTTACAACCGGTGCAAACATTTACCAATATTTTAGATGTTCCACGCATTTATCGACGGGACTGTTCCGGAGCCGGTAGAGTAGACTACAGTGCCGGCTGTTCTGAATCACAGACTGTAAGTATGTTTTTTATATTTAAAGAATTGCCACTGACGATTCAAACGCGAGTTTTTTGGGCAGTGTAGAGTAGCGTTTGTTGTTTGTCATTTCTCCGACCACAAATGCAGACATAGTTTTATGTACCTCAAACGATTGCCGAGACAGGGCCATCACAAATATGTAATGGGGTCACAATTTTCCGTCCACGCTTGAGGTATTCGTGCCATCAACACGCTGGAGAGGTCTGACCTGCAGGAGAACACCCCTCGGCTGTCAGAATCCTCTGCACCATTGTCTAAAGCAGCCGCGGTCAGAAAGGCGGCAAGAGAGCCCACCACTATGCACAGTATGTGGAAAATAATGTGTTTTTTAACCTTAAACCGCATAAACACTGTCTTACAACCAATACACAATAAGTTTGTTAATAGTCGCAATCCTAATTACCCCTTTAATGCTTGTTAAATTATGCACATTTGATGGTCATATTGTTTAAATTGTGTAATGTTACATAATGTGAGATTATTGACAGATTTGTTGACATTAGAAAGTTTGTACTTTTGTGCCCATTCAGTGATGAAAATTGAATTTTTGTCTCTTGTGTGAACAGTTACTATTGATGTTATTTCAAACACATTACCTCATTATGTCTCAATGCTGGCTTTCATCATGGAAAAATGGAAAAGCTTCAGTGACATGTAACTATTTTTAGCATTATTCAAAATGGAAGTTTACAGAGAAAAATCTCTGAGCAAAGAACTGGTCCTGTGAAATGTGGCGTGTTTTCCACACTTTAACACATTTGTCATTGGTTCAAATTACTCCGCTCTAGTACATTTATGCGTTTTATTCTGCATATACTTCATGTACACACATTAGGGTTGGGCGATGTCTACCAAATTGGTTATTTGGAAAACAAATAACGCATTCTACGGAGCCACTAAAGGGACATGGTTAGCCGCTTGCTAGCGGTAAACTGTTACAGTACATGAAAGTTCACTTACCACATACACAGAGTAAGGAGAGATGACTGATAGGACAATGGCGAATGATTTGCAGAATCTGAGCACCACTGAAAAATATCTAATCTTGTAAAATGTGTGGTAGGTACTGACGCTCCGTAGTGTAGAGTCCGTGTGATCGCGAATCTCAAAAGTAAAATGAGAGCACGCATTCGAAAGCGGTTTCAATGCCCTGCATATTAGTAGCAACTCACTGATGGCCGCAATTTAAATACAGTATAATTACTAGGGATGTAACGGTACGAAAATTTCTTATCACGATTATAGTGACCAAAATTATCACGGTTATCAGTATTATCACGGTATTGTTCAAATGTGCTGGAGATGTTAAAAAAGTACCGACACACAAATCACTTCAAGTTTTATATTTAAAAATCAACAAACAACAAATAAAATGACTTTTTGTTTGCATAATCACTAAAACAATAACATTACCAATGATGTTCGGATTTTAAATGACAACTTGACTGACAACAGTTTAATAGCATGTTGAAATATCTAATCTAAATGTTCAAATAAAGCTTTGAAAAAATTTCATAAAAAGGTAAACCTCACATTTAAGCCTTTAAATAAAGAAAAGATATGTCAAAATGATAATTGATTAATAAATGATTAAATGTCTTATCTGCTCTATAAATAATTCTAGATAACTTATCTGAATTGTTTAAATCTGTAGAATCCACAAATGCTTGTTTTTCATCAACCGGTCAAAATTTACAGCAGGGCATGCAAATTCGGTCCGTTTTTGGCCAGACAGAAACTGCACACAGGCTGAATGTAAATATAAGTCTCTGTAAATCCACTCGCTGACAGCAGGTGGCGCTTATGGAAAAGCTGAATTAGAGCTGTTTCACTTAACCTCCGTGGACAAAGCAGTATTGCAATTAAAAACACTTATTTTAGGTATTATATGGAGCGAAGACGAAAACAAAATGCAATCAAATCTTTTCTGAAGACAGTCAGAACCATCAGAGGTACATTAATATAATTAATTGGGGAAGATCACGATGTGGAGGCTCAACATCGTGATGTCTGCAGCCATCGGCGATGGACGATGGCATCGTCTATCGGCCCAACCCTAACACACATACAGTGAGGCACATCCTGTGTTTCGCTCTTTAACATCTGATGACTGTGCAGTTTTACAGAGATTTTTTGGCCATGACCCCCCCTCCCCCCCGGCAATTTCAAACAGCCAAACAAGGTGTAGGACTTGAAAGTTTGAGGGAATTGGGTCTATTTTTCCAGAGTGTGGTAAGGGAAACAGGTCAATAATTTAGCTCAAAGGTAATCATTTAAGATTTTAAAGGGAATTCCACCATTAATATGTAAGGGAATTAAGGCAGAATCACTGTTTTACGGCTGATCTCTGAGACGGCCAGTGAGTCAGTGAACGAGCCGTATGACATCAATTCTGAAATGGATAGTTATATCCAAAATATAGTGAAAACACTATTAATAAGCACATGTAACAAGATCGGCAGTTTAAGACATTAACTTGTGAGCACAAAAAACAAGATACTTCTCTTTTCAATATAAAAAAGGCTTTATTGGATAAATCTAAGACATATAAACTAATCTAAACACACGCATTCACACACAAGTTGCAGAAAGAGAGAAAGTGAGGAAATAATTAGTTTAAGAGAATAAAAATGTGAAATCCCAAGTTTACAGCAATATGTGCAATTGCATAGATCTGAACAACCATCAATCACTTAATTAACCCTCGAATTGAGCTCCTCAAGGAAGTTAAAATGTATATTAAATGCACCAGCTCAGTTAGAATCTGGGGTACTTGCGTTCCTGTTATGCGGGGTTCCCTTGCTTGTCTGGTTACTGAAAGGGGTTTCCCGAGGTTGCTGACTGGCTGGAAGCTCAGTTTTGGGAAGCCAGTGGTTGGGCGTTGGCTGGCGACGCGGAGCTGTGGTCTGCAGTTGAAGTTTAGACAGCACTCTTTCGGAGATGCGGCGTTAGGCAAACTTAACTCAAAACACGAAACTCTCAACGGAAAATAAAACAAACTAAAGAAATAGAAGTAAAGTTTGACGAGACTAGGTGGCGTTTCTCCTCATGGTTTGGAGGAGCTGGCGTGTAAGCCAGAGCACGCTCAAAAGCTAAAAAAGAATGATTAAAAAGCATAGCTCAAAGCTAAAAAGAAGAGAGTGAAACAAAAAGCGAGCAAAGAAGGGGGTTGAAGAATAGAGCCAAGAGAACCAAGAGAGTGATTTGATGGTGTTTCTAGTATTTAAACCGGGCTGTTTAACACACCCCAAATGGTGCTTTGACCAATTAGATGTCGCCGTTGCTCGGGGGGTTTTGTATATTCCTCCTCCCCATTCATAAATCAACTGTTATCTCATCAGTCACATGATCGCGTTTCCACTTACCGCTCTGTCGGAGGGTACATTTGGACATGATTTTTATAACAAGAATATGATACATTTGACAACGTAGTGATTAGAATAAACGTTTCAAGCATGAAGATTCAAACACACACATACTAAACATGAATAGCAATTCTTAAACTATTCAATAGTTATTAAAAATACATTCACAATAAATGATTAAGACCTGATAAATCACATGTAGGTTACATACATGATATGGAGTTATATATATATAGCAATGGTTAGTTGCTCGAGTCCTTTTAGTGTCATTTTAATGGCATGGAAAGGCAGTTTCCGTGCCATTCCGTGAATGTATGAAGACCAGAGATTAAGAGGTCTGTAAGGAATTTTCGAAAGTCTGTTCTTTGTCGTGAGGTGGGGGAAAAAGTCAATCCGTAGAGCTTGCGATCACTATCACATGTTTCAATGTGGCGGTCACGCTGTGCATCTCTTTTGACCATTATTCTTCATAACTTGCCCCAAAATTGGACTTGTCAATGTGTTCTTTTGTGTTAATGTTGAAAACTGTTCTATGACAGAGGGGTTTAGGCTTGCTTCAGACTGGCTAATGCTCGGGTCTGATTTATGACATCCTGTTGTCTTGGGCCTCTGTGGAATTTTTGTGACTCCTAATGTCTCAACATGGTTTTGACCAAAACTTAGATTGTCTGGTTCGGTCTGATGTCCTACAGTGTGTTTAATGTCAGGAAGGGAGAAGAGAGCCAGAGAACAGGGTAATGAGTTGCCGCATGGTGTTCCATATTGAAAATGCAGCACGGCTGCTGGTCCCTGACAGCAGAGCAGGAAACATAAGCCTCAAATAGCAAATCAGAGAGATTGGCAGTCTGTCTTAAACTATTTGATTTCACCAATGTGAAGCCTGCTGCTATAAACAACAGCTTGAGCTGAAGTACTCAATCCTTATGTCTTAAATTGTTCTGGAATTATTGATGGTTTGTATTTTGAGCATGATTTCACATGTGTGTACTATGTAGGGGGAGAAACCAGGCACTGGTGGAAGGTCATGTCACTAATTTGTTGATTTTATTGTACTCTGTCACAAAACAGCTGGAGTGTGTTACGAGGCTGGTGCAGGTGGGTTGTGAAGTGAATATAGGTGGGTTGTGAAGTGAATGCACTGACCACACGGTTTGCCCAGACCCCGGCTCACATTGCTGCGTTTGGAGGACATCCAGAATGCTTGCTGTGGCTCTTACACACAGGGGCTTTGGATGGGTTAAATGCAGAGCACTAATTCCGAGTATGGCCACATGTCACGTCACTCACACTCACAATATGCAATTTGCTATAGATACTTATAATTTATGTAATGAAATTTTGATAGCTTGTAATGTAAGTCAATGAGATATTTTTAAGAGTATAGCAGACTACGTGCATAAAATAATATAAATATCAACTGACAACTGGTCTGTATCACCAATATGTCTTAAGATATTTAAATGCTTAGTTTTATGATCAATGCTATTTAGTTTCAAAGCATATAATGCAGTGCAATACAATGATGATTGCCAGATCATACAAATCATTAACAGATTGACAAATAAACTCTCCTCAAAAGCCTGATGGATAAACAATTAGAAGAAAATATCTATGGAAAAAAGTTGCTTCAGTCTAGTAAGTGTTTATCTTGAAATATTAATAACAATATCAAAGCTTTTTTTTATATTTACTTTATAAAAGTCAGTAATGATTTCACAGCAGCAAGACACATAAACCACTACCTGAAGGTGGACACTGGTACAATTATACTAACAGGCCTTCTACTTGTTAAAAAGAATAAACTATCAATCAGATGACAAAGTGTGTAGTAGATTGTGTGCAACAGGTTTTTCAGCAGAGTTTTGATCATTTTGGTTATTTAGAGATCTTTGTGCATCAGATATGATACAGTAGGCTTTATAAGGTCAATGAGTTGATGTTCAGCATTGAAAGGCCTTTTATTTCACCATGGGATATGCTACTGTCTTCTTGAGTCAGTTAATCTATTAGCCCTTTAATACAATTTATCTTTCAGGAAGTGACTCAGAGTCCTCTTATCAATTGCTCTAACTTATCATCCCTGCTTCCACTTCTTTCACTTTGCGGTTATGGTCGGCGGTCTGGGTGGCTCGTTGTTTGTGTGGGGGGGGTGGCAGATGGGGGTCCTGGTGCACAAATCTCTGCTAAACTGATCCTATTGCCAGGGATGATCCTGTCTGTGTTGGAAAGATCTTTGAATGGTGACGTCTGTCCTCAAGGGTTGAGCACTGTAGTTTGTGATTTAGCCCAAAGGGCATAGGAGGATATTTACTCTTTAATAACAGATGAAGACAAGCAGACAAGTGAAGTGACAGAATGAAAAGTCATCCTACTGTTGGGCTAAATATCAGTTTTCTTGCTTAACCAGTTGTGTTTGAGGACCAAAACTAACTCTTATAATGCTTTTTATAGTTTTGCTCTTCACTTTGAGAAGCTGGAGTAATTTATTTAAAAACATTTATATATAGTATATCTATAATATAATTATATAATATTATACACGTATAGACATGTTATAAATACACATTCTCTATTGAATTAATATTGAATATGTGCAGACTGAACAGGTGCTACTCTTATTTGCTCAGGAGCTATTTAAAAAATATATTTGAAATATACCCCATTTTGTAACCCATGTTACTGTTATTTTACTTATGCCTGATGGAGATGCCATCGCCACTAAATATTTTATACAAATTTATAAAGCGTTATATCTAGGTTACAATGTAATCGTATATAAACTGAAAAAGTTATGTACATTGTGTTTTACATTTTGAGGTAAAGATGATGACATTCTAAGAAGATCAAGTCAGGCAGCCCAGGTGTCTGAGACATTAACCTTTTGTCTTTATGCACTTCCTGACCATTGGGCAGGGTCCCAAGTTAAAGGTGGATGCTAAGCTCAAGGCACAGCTGTGCCTTTGTCTCTATGATAATGTGAAGGTATGGGCGATACTGTCAGGCTGATTGGATTAGCACCTATGCATTTGAATGACACTGTTATGCTGATGAGATCAGGGCTGGAGAAATTCCGGTAACAGGCTGATTCCTGTACTGCATTTGCATGCTTTGTTTAGATTGTCTCCACCTCTATGTATCCCTCCCCCTTGAAAGGTATAAACTCTACTGTGCTTAGCTATAGTCAGACTTGGATGACTGCAGCGACGCACAGTGAGTCCTCAATAAAGAGTAACTTCTGTATGAAAGATATCCCAACGTCTCCTGGTCTCTGCTTCGACGAGGATAAAGTTTCCTACAGTTTTGGTGCCGTGACCCAGATAGAGCTCCTCACCTGAATCCAGATTGAAACTTCAAGCTCAACAAAGATCTGACTTCGTTCCAGACTGAATCGTTCTGTACAACCAAGGGTAGGTGAGTGCCACTCTATCCAAAAGAACCTTTAAGACCAGTACACATTTGTTATCCTCTGCGCCATCAGCGAAGAGTTAACAGACAGCTGTAGGGTTTGGTTAACTAAGTTATTCTCTAAAAAAAATTATTTTAGAGATGAAGGTTATCCTTTGTTCAGGCAGGGAAGATTAGCATTATGTGCTAATATTGGTTATCCTCTTTTCAGGCAGGGAAGATTAGCATCACGTGCTAATATTGGTTATCCTCTATTCAGGCAGGGAAGATTAGCATTACGTGCTAATATTTGTTATCCTCTGTTTCGGCAGGGAAGAATTGGTTATCCTCTGTTCAGGCAGGGAAGATTAACATTACGTGTTAATTTTGTTACCCTCTGTTTCGGCAGAGAATAATTTGTTACCCTCTGTTTAAGCAGAAGTTTAGAGTAAAGTGCTAGTAAATTTGTTATCCTCTGCTTTGCCAAGGAAGGTTAACAATAGTTGATCTGTGTTAACAAGTGTACCCTCTGTTGATCAGAGAAGTTTTAGTGTTTTGATTATGTGGTAACAAAGAAACTCACAATGTTTAGAAAGAATGCTAGACTGATCCCCACAACTGAAAAAGGTGGTCTCGCGACCCCTTTGTGGTCAGATAGCGAATTCAAATCACTGTTAGGAGTGCAAATGAACCTAATAGTCACTGATAAAGTTAGACAAGAACTAACTCAGAAATTTGAGATCCATCCAGACAAGACTTGGTCTGTAGATGAGTGTAAAAAGGTACTAGGAGCATCTATTCGCAAGAACAATGTGAAAGGCGTTATCTGCTGCCACAGATAATTTGGTTTAGCGCTAGCTACACAACAGTCTCAGCGTAACTCAGAGATAGAGGAACAGAACAAAGACCTCCGTGCTAGAGTATCCCCTTTGACTAAGAAATTGAACCGCAACAAAGCTGCAGCAAAAACTGATGTGGAAGAAGTTAGTCAGCCTGATAACAATTATCCTGACTTACAATCTTTCTTTGAAAAAGATGTAGCCATCCAATCAGTAACAGATGTGCCTGTAAATTCAGTGAAGGTATGTGGCACTAGGAGAAGATCTCAGGGAATTGAAAGTGTTCCTCCCAACTCTTCTGTTGTCCAAGTACAAACTGTTGCCAAAGCGCTAGGACCTAAAGATATAGAGAGACTATCCCAGAGCTTACCCTCAGCACGCACACATTTTTCTGAATTTAGAAGAGCATTGATCAGCAAAATGTCGTTAGCAGAAGTCACACAGCTGATGTCACAAATTCTAACTGAATCTGAATTGAACAGTTTTGAGTCTGCTGTTACTTCTGAACTACAACATGCCAGTAAAGGCGATTTGAGAGAAGGTGTTTTGAAAATTCTAAAGAATATCATGGGACCCAAAATAGACTGGTCCAGAATCATTAACTATGTGCAAAGGAAAGAAGAAACTGTGAGTGAATACACTGAAAGGTTTTGTCAGTCAGCTGCAGCATACAGTGGAATAGCTGACACTCCAGAGAAGGTACTGGATCATAAAGGACCACTAGTTCAAGCATGGTTTGATGGCCTTTTATCAGAGTACAGATCTGCTTTGCCGTTCTTAGATCTAACATGGTCCACTGGAAGTTTGCAAAACAACTTGGACAGGTTAGCTACATGGGAAAGAGTCTCTGATGTTAAAGCCAGAGTAAAGATTGCAGCAGTATCCTTTCAGGTCAACACAGAGAACCGACAGAAACGTAAAAGTCCTAAGAGGTAGGGCAGTTGTCATTACTGTGGTAAACCTGGACACTGGAGAGACATTAGGAGAAATGAACAGCTTTACTCAGCTCCTACTCAGTCTACTTACTACTCTGAAGCAGCCCCTCCCCACTTCACCGAACCGTTAGAGCAGCTTGCTCAGGTGTTAACTGTTAGGGCTGTGATTGCTTAATTTCCCCTGTAATCCATCACTATGACAAAATAATTTTTGTGAAAGGTAGCATACAAGAGAAAGAGATTGACTTTTTACTTGATACAGGTGCAGCAAAAGTCACTTCTGTCACCTCCTCTCGTTGGGGAAATTGGTTAACAACCCTCACAGCCCCGAACATTGTTTTACAGCGTGCGTCATTCCCGCACCCGGTTTTATTTTCCCATTTTTTGGGGGGGGGAGTGCCTCATGTATGATGTCTGCAATGACTGAAGTTGTGTTAGAGGATGAAGGAGAAATTACTCACAATTGTGTCACGCTTACATGCGCACCTACGAGTGAAGTAACAGAAACTCCCATAGAGAATGCAGAATTGGAGTTGTTTGTTGATGGTTCAGCTCAAGTCATTGAAGGTAACAGACGAGCAGGTTATGCAGTCACTTCCACCACTGAAGTGGTAGCTTCAGGTCATCTTCCAGATCATTTTTCAGCTCAAGCTGCAGAACTTGTAGCCTTAACTAGAGCATGCACGCTAGCTTCAGGATTGGTTGCAAATATCTACACTGATTCCAGGTATGCTTTTAGGGTAATTCATGATTTTGGTGTAATTTGACAAAGTAGACAGTTTCTAACTTCTGCTAGATCCCCCATTAAGCATGCTGGATTAGTGAAAGATCTAATGTTTGCCATGAAACTTCCAAAGAAATTAGCGGTGATCAAAGTGAAAGCAGATCTCACAACTAATACTACGGAAGCTAAAGGTAATGCTCTTGCTGATGTAGCTGCTAAACAAGCTTGTTGCTATGCAACTGTACAAGTGTGTTCAGATAGTACAGCACAGAAGACAATTATGCTTCCTGAATCAATCATTGATCTGTACAAAGACGTTCCTATATATGAAGCAAGGACATGGTTAGACAAAGGAACCACAGTGGATTCATCCGGCTGCTGGACCAAAGGGGGAAAAGTATATCACTCCCGGATCACTGCTGCCTTATTTGGCTCAACAAATACACAATTTGATTTACAGTGGTCCAGCAGCGATGAATCACAGGTTCTCAAATCAATGGTGGAATCCAAAATTCAGAAATGTAGCCACCGAAACAGTCAAGAGATGCGTTACATGTTAGAAAAATAATGTGCCAGCAGCAACTACAGCAGCAACACATACCCCAGCTCCACCAGGACCATTTCGTCACCTGCAAGTTGATTACATATCGTTGCCTCCTTGTAATGGAAAACTGATGTTTTGGTAGTAATAGACAAGTTCTCAAGATGGATAGAAACTTATCCAACAGGGCGTGCTACAGCTGCACATACTGCTAAATGTCTTGTCACTGATTTCATTCCCAGATGGGGATTACCAGATTGCATTGACTCAGATCAAGGTACACACTTCACAGGACAGGTAGTCAAGGAAGTGTCTAAATGTTGAAGATTAAGTGGAATCTTCACTGCCCATACAGGCCACAAGCATCAGGACAGGTTGAACGAGCAAACAGAACAATCAAAACCGGGCTAAGCAAAATGCATCAGGAAGGAGTACCATGGGTCGAAGCGCTGCCAGCGGTACTGTGTAGTATGAGAGCGTCACCTAACAGATCAGTAGGACTGAGCCCTCATGAGATTATTTCTGGACGCCCAATGCAGATGCCAGGTGTGATTGATCTTAGAAATGCTGATGTACACATTGCCTCAGATGCCCTAATCACTTACTGTGAAAACCTCACAAAGGCAGTAGAGAGTGCCAGAGAGAGAGTTGAGTCGTGTTGGCAGACTCCACCAGAAGGTGGACACACAATCATCCCAGGTCAGTGAGTCATGATAAAGTCATTCAGAAACAAACAGTTAGAGCCTAAGTGGCACGGACCACATCAAGTGATGTTGATTACACCAGCTTCAGTGTTGTGTCAGGGAAGGAAAACCTGGACTCATGTGTCACACTGTAAAGTTGTTCCTCCACCTACAGGGATAGGATAGGACACACTGACCAGTGAGGAGCCCAGGGAAGAATCGAATGCAACAGGCTTCGGTGGCCAACCCTGCAGTGAAGACTCCATCATAGGCCTTCCCCATCCACTAGTCCATCCTTACCTCACTGTTCTTTAGCTGTTGCAGGAATTAAGAAATAGGGAAAGAAGGAACAACAATAGCAGACTCTGATCGAACAAAGGATACAACCCTAGTGTTTGCAGTCTTTTACAACAAATACTGCTCTGTCGTCTTTTGTTTTCTTTCTTACTCTGTGCAGATACCACTTGATGGCTGTCCCGAGACCCATACGCACCGACCTCCTCACCTGCGTATGAAGCCACAACCTCTAAAAGACAACTAGACCCACTGCCGAGCCAACTGTCACAGAAGAAAAAAAATAATTAACACAACGCAGAGAATCACATACGCGAACTTCAGTCATCCATCAACATGATCAAGATTGCCATACTAGTAATCATCATGGACATCGCACAAAGTGTAGACTCCAGAAACAACATATTCTTAGAGCTGATGAATATGTCAAGAACCGCCTTGTTTGCTGAAAAGAACGTTTGCATGCCACACCCGCCTTCAGTAGGAGCAGGAATCCCATGGGTGGCCACATCTACATAATTCAGCTCCTACCACGAACAAAGAAGATGGCTGCATTCCAGGACTCACTTGTGCACAAACATGGTGGTCAAGAACTCTTGGAGCATTAATCCCGTCTTATGGTGTCATACAGGCCTTTGATCAAGTCAGAAGCTTATCAAATTCTGTACAGAAACTGGCCAATGATACGGATTTGGCCCTGGGTAACATCACAGACACTCTCGCTTCGCACAAGATAATGATCTTACAGAACAGTAAAGTGGCCTTGGATTACATTCTTACAACACAAGGGGGAGCCTGCACCATTATCGGCCCTAAGTGCTGCACCGGGTTAATGGATCCAACAGAGGACTTGAACAAAATCCAACAAGACATTCGTGATTTTTCAGCAAAATTACACCAGATGACTGAAGATAAGTCTTCATGGTTTGGAAACCTGTTAGGTAAACCCTGACTGTGGATCAAGGAAATAGCAATTCTGCTGTTGTTTTTCCTACTGGTGCACTATCTATGCGTCCACACAGTATCAAGTGTTTCATTCAACAAATGACCCACGCCCATCACAAGGAAATGACAGTTCCAACCAGAAAAGACTATTATCCGTAAGAACTTCACGGACCCTAGCTGCATGCTTGTTTCTGTGTCAGCATGCCGTTCGTCACTACAGACAATCAACACAGAGCAAGTGCTATGTGCCTGTAACGATCACAGGTTACAAGAATGAACTTTTAAGTGTCTAAATTTGTATTTTGTGAGAGTTATTAGAACTCTCAAAGGGGGAACTGTTGGATTACAAATTTAAGAATCTGTTTAAAATATGCTGATCCTATGTTCTGACATAGCATCACATGAAAAACTAAGGTGAAGTACATTTAAGCATTTAAGGTAAATGACATCAGACAAATGATTCTCTTAAGCAAAGTTTGTAGCAAGAGGTTCCTGTCAGTTCCTGTTATCTTATTGTTAGTCAAATGAACCAGATTACTGGGACTATCACCTTTTGTTTGTAATGGCTCTTGGTGCCTCTGCCCCAGTCTTTGAGTAGTTATGCTGATTGGATTAGGACTGGTGAAATGGGGCAGGTTGCTATACCTGAATACTTCATTTGCATGCTTTGTTTACGGTCGTCACCAAGGTGCTTTGTCTCCATTTCTAAGCACTGCCCCCTAAATGTACAGTGGGTACGGAAAGTATGCAGGAACCACTTAAATTTTTCACTCTTTGTTATATTGCAGTCATTTGTTAAAATCATTTAAGTTAATTTTTTTCTTCATTAATGTACACAGAGCACCCCATTTTGACAGAAAAACATAGAATTGTTGATATTTTTGCAGATTTTTTAAAAAGAAAAACTGAAATATCACATGGTCCTAGTATTCAGACCCTTTGCTGTGACACAAATATATTTAACTCAGGTGCTGTCCATATCCTTGAGATGGTTCTACACCTTCAATTGAGTCCAGCTGTGTTTGATTATACATATTGGACTTGATTAGGATAGCCACACACCTGTCTATATAAGACCTTACAGCTCACAGTGCATGTCAGAGCAAATGAGAATCATGAGGTCAAAGGAACTGCCTGAAGAGCTCAGAGACAGAATTGTGGCAAGGCACAAATCAGGCCAAGGTTACAAAAAAATTTCTGCCTCACTTAAGGTTCCAAGAGCACAGTGGCCTCCATAATCCTTAAATGTAAGACGTTTGGGATGACCAGAACCCTCCTAGAGCTGGCCGTCCGGCCAAACTTAGCTATCGGGGGAGAAGAGCCTTGGTGAGAGAGGTAAAGAGAACCCAAAGATCACTGTGGCTGAGATCCAGAGATGCAGTCGGGAGATGGGAGAAAGTTGTTGAAAGTCAACCATCACTGCAGCCTTCCACCAGTCGGGGCTTTATGGCAGAGGTGCCCGACGGAAGCCTCTCCTCAGTGCAAAACACATGAAAGCCCACATGGAGTTTGCTCCAAGATGGTGAGAAATAAGATTCTGTGGTCTGATGAGGCCAAGATAGAACTTTTTGGCCTTAATTGTGTGCGGTATGTGTGGAGAAAACCAGGCATGCTCATCACCTGTCCAATACAGTCCCTACAGTGAAGCATGGTGGTGGCAGTATCATGCTGTGGGGGTGTTTTTCAGCGGCAGGGACAGGACGACTGGTTGCAATCAGAGGGAAAGATGAATGCGGCAAGTACAGGGATATCCTGGACGAAAAAACCTTCTCCAGAGTGCTCAGGAACTCAGACTGGGCCGAAGGTTTACCTTCCAACAAGACAATGAATGACCCTAAGCACACAGCTAAAATAACGAAAGGAGTGGCTTCACAACAACTCTGAGACTGTTCTTGAATGGCCCAGCCAGAGCCCTGACTTAAACCAAATTGAGCATCTTTGGAGAGACCTAAAAATGGCTGTCCACAAACGTTTACCATCCAACCTGACAGAAATGGAGAGGATCTGCAAGGAGCAATGGCAGAGGATCCCCAAATCCAGGTGAAAAACTTGTTGCATCTTTCCCAAAAAAGACTCATGACTGTATTAGATCAAAAGCGTGCTTCTACTAAATACTGAGAAAAGGGTCTGAATACTTAGGACCATGTGATATTTCAGTTTCTTTTTTAATAAATCTGCAAAAATGCAAACAATTCTGTGTTTTTCTGTCAATATGGGGTGCTTGTGTGTACATTAATGAGGAAAAAAAAATAACTAAATGATTTTAGCAAATGGCGTGCAATATAACAAAGCGTGAAATTTAAGGGGGTCTGAATACTTTCCGTACCCACTGTATAAATGTAAGCGAATTTAGCTCACAACGGAAAATATGAATAGTTAACCATAACTAGTTATAATTAACTATTAATATTTTAGATACACTGTAGATATTTAGCTGACCACTCAAGGTCAACCGTCTTGTCAATTCTAAGAAAGTTAATTTCCTAGTTAAAGGAAATAACCTTCTTACTGTACAATTCTACAAAGCTTGTAACGTAAATCTGCATGATTAGTGACTCCGGTTATGAGAAAACAATGAACACGTCAAGTGTGATAAAAGTAAGGTTTTATTAACTACATAAAAACTTAAACTAGTCCAACATACTACATAAAAACATAAATTGGTCTAACATCCTACATAAACACATAGACTGGTCTAACATACGCATACACACACACACACGCATACGCATACAGTTGGTATAGGAAAGGGGTAAAGTTTAGCTCAGTACAGAAAGAGGCACAAGGAATGAAATTTATGGAACCATTTACATATTCAGCAGATCTAACGCCTGAAGGAAACATCAGATTCTTAGTTCAAACACACATTGTAAAAAGGTGTAACTGATACTTAAATGCATCAATTAATAAGAAAAAGTTCTGATTCTTGCGAGTCTCGGCTGTCTGAAAGAGATTCCTGTTGCAATCTTAAGGCCCAAGATCTTGCGGAAATTAGTTGATGAAAAGAACCAGTTTGAGGCAGAGAATCTTGGTGAATGGAAAGTCAAGGCCGAAAGGCCTGGCACGAGCTTTGATATCCTGAAGCGTTTTCTCACATCTTCATCTGCATCTGACCAAAACCACCCCCCCAACGACTGGGGCAGTCACATGGAGTGTGGCCTTTTAAAGCCTGGAGAGATTCACGCCTCTCAAGATGGGTTTGTCCAGTGAGGGAGTCCGGAATCTCAAGTGGGAGGTCTGCGTTTTTATGGCCCTTTGTCTCCAAGCATGGTATTTTGCATACTGTAAATTCGCTTGGGGTTCATGCAACAAATTGTAAAGATTTTGAACATAAATAGTTGCATAGTATCAGCATGGAATATGCACGCTCAGTTAGATAATAAGAAGATGAATTAATTAGGACAAAAACATGACATAGGTGAGGGTATTATAACTTGTGTCTATCAACCATGATTAAAACAGCATACACGACAACAGCCCATATACAAGAAACAGTAATGGTTAACAATGATCGGAAGGAATGTGTATTCAATCAAAAGGAAAGGCATTTTCCTATGATTAATTAGAGAACAGTCCATCTCCTGGGCATTATGTGTTTTTTTATGAGGAATGAGGGAGTTATATTGCCCGCATCTGAGGCCATAAAACCAGGTGATATCAGCATGGTTCATGGACCAGAGGCCTGTTCCTGGCCTTTCTGAGTGTTAGGTGCATCGGGGAAAGTCATTAAAACCAGTGTATCATGATTAGTTGTCATGGGCCCAGGTGGGGCGATGGGTTCAGCAGATAATCTGGGCATTCCGGTTATTTGAGGTTGAGGGGTCTGTGACGATTTGTTAATCTAATGAAATAATTGATTTGTTAAATCAAATAAAAATTAGTGTGTCAGAATGGTCGAGACGCTACATAACACTAAATGTATCACTGCCTTAGTTAGACTTGGATGACTGCAGCGACGCACAGCGTCAATAAAGAGTAACTTCTGTATGAAAGATATCCCAACGTCTCCTGGTCTCTGCTTCGACGAGGAAAAAGTTTCCAACAGATGTTGTATTATGTGTTATTGCAAAAATTAGTGTATATATATAAATATATATTCTTGAATCATTCTTGAGTCTTGTGCCTTGTGCCTTGCCTCTCTACAAACTTTTAAATATATGGCTGTAATTTAGTGACTGCAAATGCTGATTTAATTTGATTCCATCTATATTATACCTGATAATGAGCTAGTTCAACTTAAGGAGGCTAATCAATATACAGTATATTTCAAGAAACTAAGACTTAAGGAACTCCAATTTTTCAGTTGTTTAAAGACTGAAAAACATTTTTCATTTATATTTTAAGTGTAAATTCATTTAAATGTAAAATAGTTAACTCAAAGCAGGTATTAAACACTTTGTAATTAACATCTGATGCATTTATAAATCATAATAATAACTATTAAAATATTCTACTGTTTCTGCTTGACCACATTTGTTACAATTTCCAGTTTTGTGTTTCCCTAATCTATGCAGAGATTGGTTTAATGAACAATGTCCAATATGCATTCTGGAGATTAATCTATCCTCTTTCCTCTTTCCACACTTTCTTCTTTCTAGACCAGGGGTCTCCAACTGGCGGACTCCAGTCCGAATCCGGACCGCGAGATGCATCCATGTGGACCACAAAGACATAATGAAATAAATGTCAAATGCTAATTTCTAATAAAATCAAATTTATATCAAGCATATCAAGGTCAGCTCAGTGCCAAGGGGGGTCCTTTAAACCAGGGGTCAATTTCACTCAGGCGGTGCCATCTTTGAAACGCCTCTCAGGCATGCAAGTGCAGCCCCTATCTCTTTGAATGAGGAAACATAAAATTCTCTAAAACTGTTTGGCGTACCTTATAGAATTCAGATTTGAAATCACCAATGAAATCTGACAACAACTGTCTCATAAATGTTGTTTCTTTTGCTCAAATAGTGAAAAAAGCTTATTTTTCAGGCTAGACCCGCCATGCCGCATGGGTCAGGGGGGGGTTTGGGTGGCTGGGGGGGTTGGGATGGGAGTCCCCTGAGTGCGTCAATGTCTCCCTTAATGCTGCCTATTTTGATAACAACGCGTGGGTACTTCTAAAGGTCTTGTGCGTCCCCTATATTGGCACCGTATACCCTCGGGGCGTGGGGGGGACACACGTGGGGGTTCTTCGCTGCTAAGGTCACGACTTTCTGACAACAAATCCCTCTTTGACTGTGGATATAATTTCTTAGTTGCAGCTCTCTTCAGTGCGAGCTCCTCCGGGTGTCGGGCGCAAGCTCGCTAAAATGTGTCATCATAGCTGCATAGCGACCATGACACTTGGGTCACCATACGGCCTATTGTCTCATGACATGTTTTCCAAATTGCGTACTGATGGCACTCCATTCCTAAGGAACGGTTTTGGCTTATACTAAATTAGCGTGCGTGAGATGTGGTTCGGCCACTGAAATTACAAAAAAAAACAGTGCACATTTAAATATTATTCATGGCATTTAAATGGATATTAGACATTAACAATTAAGATATGGTCTTGATCGATATAAGGCAATTGTTGTCTTTCTAAACCAGGGGTGCGCCGGTTATCTTTACAAAGATTCTGAGATTTCTCAACAAAACAGTTGAGTTTTGTACGTTAAAAGCAACAGGCATAAAATAAACTGTACTATAGGGGTATCTAGGGCGAGCACCGTTGTGGCCATCAATCACAAAAGAACCAGGTGTATCCGGGTATGGGATGCAGGAGCAAATGGGGCCATGTTGAAGCGTCCTGCTGGTTAGTTGTTAGGAACTACTGTTGTGAGGCTAGTTTTCTTGATGTGCGTGTTAGGGTTTATGTACCAGCGGATGGGATAGGCATGAGCTATAGTATGTAAATCCAGAGCAAGCTGGTCTGTTAGGAGTCTATTATGGCTTCTGGGCAGCAATAAGGTCGCATTTGCCGTGCCTGGCACAGGAACCTCCTGAAATAGCGGGGGACACAAATTTTAAATGCAGCATTGACAGTTGTCCATCATATTCGGCATAGCAGGGTGGGCAGTCATGAAATGCATGTGAGTATGCACAGCACCGTTAGAACTACCCGTTGGGGGACTGTGTTCGCCTGCAAATGACGGGGGCGTCACTTGGGAGGGTATTATTATTTATGTTCTTGTTAATTAAATCTCTCAACATTTTAACCAAGCAGTATTTCAGGGGTGGGGTTGAAGACAAAAAAATTAGGAAAAAAATTTACATTGTCCTTGGGCACTCACCACCTGCAACTCTCGCACTACCTTGCCACTTGTAATGCAGGTGGTCACTGTGCAATGCGACACATAATCGTGCATGGTCCCCTTTACAAGCAGAAACTTGGCCCTCATGGCTGGCATGCTGATCTATGCTGCATTTTACAAATTTGTAGGGTTATTAAGGGTCGGTAGTGTAAAGTCAGGAACGTTAACAATGGGGGCCAGAGAGTGGGACAGGAGACGATTCAAAGGAAGTGAAACGGTATGGTGGGCAGTAGCGTGGGTGCCAAGGTCTACTTGCTATAAGCAGGGGGGGGGGGGGGGGGCAAATACCACGCCGGGGGGAACAGGAATCAGAGTGGCAAGAGGAAGTTATTTCGAAAAACGAGGACTCAGTGTCACTTCCGCTCTCAGCGGGACGGGGTGCAGGCATCAGGGTGTTGGACGGCTCTGGAAAGCAGTGCGAGTCGGAGCACCAACTACGAACAAGTGGCGCCCCAAGGCACTGTGAAGCCAATTAACAAGCTGTGCAGACGGAGTCTGAACGAGTTGTCTATTGGGCAGTTTTGAAAAAACACGGGCCGCACACCCGCTAGCCGGAACAACCTACTCCACACAACCAGTGTGGAGGCCCACACGGGCTGGGGGGGGGGGGTCCTGCAACCCCCCCTCTCGGAGCCCTCAGGACCGGGGGTCACTCTCAAATCAGTGAAGAGCGATTTGCGGCGGTCAGTGGATCGTCCGGGTAATCGAGAAAATTGAAAATAAGCACCAGCCCCAGATTGTGTTACAAACCTCAGCCGCGGGTGTCTTAAAATCGGTCTGCGTCTGACCAGTGTGTTCTGGGGCCCCCACTGGGGTATCCTCCGTCTTCAACAATCACAAGGGCTGTGCGAGAGGGTCCCTTGCATGTCATCAATGCTCACGCGAGTCATCCGCCCATGGGCGCCTAAGAATCCAAAATTACAGGATCTAAATGGCTACAGGCCTGTGGCTCTAACTATCTGTTGGTCATGGAAGTATTGTTGAATAAACTTGTGCTGGCCCACCTGAAATGGAGGCATTAGCTGGACATTGCTGGATCCCTGCTTCATTTTGGACTCCTACAGAGCCAAACTCAGGTCTGTCGTGCCTTGCGAGGGTGCACATGGTCACTGCGCATTATGTTCTGGGGCAAGCATCTATACACAGACCATAGTACCTTATGTGGGGGTATCCTTTGTTGATGGACCCCTTCAGCTTGGCTTGGTTAACTACTAGGTACATATCCCAAACCATTTCGCTCCTGCCCAAACAAACTCACGGCTCTCTGGGGTTTGCCCACCTCCGTCTGTCCCGTGGATCACCCAGGGCTTCCTGACAGACAGCATCAGGCTAGTGATTCGGGAAAATACAGGGCATCCGAGCAGCTTGGGCCGGGTCGGCGCGGGGAGGGGGGGGTGGGGGGGGGGGGGGGGGGGGCCTCCAGCTAGGGCGCAAATCTGACCTCAGAAGGGGACTACAGATGGGATAGTCTGGAAAAACTGCTGATGGGGCGAAAACACTGTTATTTCGGCCTCTCCCTTCTCCCAAAAATCGGGGTACTTCTGGGCCAGAGTTACAAAAGGGTCGGAAACAATCACTCGGTGGACCCCTCGACATCCAGCACAGTCGAGGGGGGGCACGAATTTTCGGGTTGAGGTTTATAAGGAATGTATCTCTCTAAGGGAACTCACGGTTTTCAGAAAATTTTTATTGGGCAAATCTTAACCTCTGCAGAGGCCTAATGCAATTAAATATTGTTTATAAGCGCATGCCGTGGGCTTTGCGTTTACAGTGGTAACCGAAGGAAATGACTACAGGATTTGCGCGGCGGCTGTGTCATTAACGACCACGTTGCTGGTTAGAAAGTGAATTTTAACAACTGTCACCTAGCTCAAGTCGATCCTGTCTGTTTTGCTTTGATCTTGTAGATGTGTAGGCCGATGCCATAAAGAACAAAAACAAACTGCTCATGAGGGGGGGGGGCGGGCTACAGTATACAGGCATCTTGCGCAGCTGTTAATTGGAGGGGGGGGTGACACAAATGGATGTAGGCTATTACAATGGTGGGTACACTTACCTGTTTCCTCATGCCACACCAAATGTGCTTAAAAGACCTGACGTAAACAGGGGTTTTTTAATGCAGAAAGTTTGGTCTGTTGATGGTATGATGTTTAGGGGTATGTGTTGTGAGGCGCTGTGTTAAAAATATGGGTTTAAGGATAAAAAAATTAGTTTGCACATATGGGGCTAGAACTCCCCGCTCGTTAACGCACGATTTACGGGGCTGGGCGGCCTAACATCCGTGGTGGGGTGTGTGTGTACTTTGAACGACAGTGTATATGGGTGCTGTCCAACTGGACCGATTCTAATGTTGGGCCATTTAGACCAAAAATGCCATGGCTGATTTTTTTGTTGTTTTTGTCCCAGTCCAGCCCTGTGAACAAGTAACTGCCATAAAGTTTGTTAGACGTTTGATGTTTGATATTAAGAATAATAAAGGGCTGTCCTAAAGTCTCGTGTGAGGGCAGGGGGGGTCCGGGGGTGTCTTTTTAAGTTTCTAGTCGCAGTCTATGATTATAACGACTTATTCTTCTCTGAACTATCGCAGGGGGGGGGGGGGGGGTGGGAGGCTAGTTTAGGACTGTTATTGACGGTTTTCCGTTGCTGTACACATGGTTTGTTGAGGGTGGTGTTCAGGTGGTTAAATTAGTGAAACAATGTGGTGGCGTTGTCGGTCGGGAGGTTGGGCACGACAAATGATCCGTGACTTGTCTGGTGCGCTAGTTTTTTATATTGTTATTTTAGTTTTTGTATAGCCTTTTGTTGACAGGTCCTTTGCGTCTAACCGGCATCGTCTCTAACTGCATGCTTTCCTGGGGGGTGGGCTATATGGGTGTCTTTTCGCCAAGCTGATACCCTGACTGTCGCGCGCCCGTTACTTTATTATTCTCGTCAGATTCGGGGGGGGGTTAAAACTCATCGATGCTGCCTCGTGCTATCTGGTGGTATTGTGTTTCCCGGTTTGTAATAGGGTGGGACGGGTCCAAGGTCGGGGGGGGCTGTTAACTTAGCCCTTAAGATAGGATGTGTTGGTGAACACACTTTGATCTTCGCGCGGAGGTGGGACTACTATCTGGTGGCATATTGTTTTTTCCACACTGTGGAGTGGTGGAGGGGCCGAGGGGGGGTCGGGGTTGGTTCCCTGCTAGGTTTTTCTGAGGCAGATTTTCTTGATACTTTTGCTCCTCTGTGGCAATCTGAAGCGGCGCAGCTGTCAATGCTGTGTACGTGTTTGTACCTTGGGGGGACGATTGTTTTTCCCTCCGTGTTTGGCAGTGATCTGGTTGGCTCACACGGTTCATTGCTACGATTGCCCATGCATATGTAATCTGTGCCCTAATATCCTTCAACCTTATGCGTCGGCCACAATGTTTGTGCATGCCCTTGGAGTTCAGAGTTGAGAGAGTCTCTGCACGGACCTGGTGCCTCTGGTATCCTGTAGGACAGTGGACCACGTGTATCAAGAGCAGAGGTTGTCAAATGGGATTGTTGAGGTTATCACTAACGTGCATACAGAATGCTCTAAAACCTTCCAGAGGGGTAAATCTCTTGTCGTTCAACTAAGGCTTTATCTAGCTTCTTAAAGGGGGGCGTGGCTTCGAGGCATGTCTCTATGGTGTGGATATCTGTGCTGCTGCTGCTTGGGCTTCCCCATGTACTTTTGCTTGTTTCTACAAGCTCAACATTGGTACCTCTCATGCTGTCAGTTCAGCAGTTCTTCAAGGAGCAACCTTGAATTTTTTTCAGGTGAGTGGCACTCTCCTTCCTTCATGGCTATTTTGTTTAGGGAGTCATCCACTAGTGCTTAAGCCTGCCTCTGTGGTCACAAGGGTGAAACAGAATGCTAGTTTGACGTATCGGTTACGGGGGTGGTGTCTGTATAAGTTCTGGATGTCTTGCCCAGAGTTAGTTTGTAGGCACCGGAGTGGTAATGTGATCATGACAGGTTAAGGCCGAGATGCTAAGGCTGAGCTAGTGGTGGGTCTATTATACGTCCGGGCTTCAGCTATCATCACCACGGAATTTTTTGGTAGAAGTTATCTCACCTTCCCGCTGTGATAGACGTCGTGGGGCTAGGGGGTTAAGCAGATTAGCTTAGGTCATATTTATGCGCTTGCTAGGCGTCACTCATCGCAGAGGGTAATGGGGGGAAGCTCTCCAGCCTTGGCCGACACGCGACTCTTCGTGCTCCTTCTTTCCCGAGTGCGCTAACACAGTAACTTCAATGAAGCCAGGATTAGGGGCTATAGGAATGTCATGATACTTGTGGGCCGGCCGCCAGTCCACCTGTGGATCTCTGTGATCGCCCAGGTGATCTGTGCTGGCTGAGGGTACTAAGTAACATGCCGACTGAGTGCAGTCTAATGGTGTCAGACCGGGGATGCCGTAAAGCTTCACAGACACTCATCAGCCACACAGTGTGTACCCATACTGCACTAGAGCATTTTCGTACGTCAGGTTGGGCTTCAATACACGCGTGGCATTGCACGGACTGATGGTGGCATTCGAGAGATGTGGGCCCTATCGGCACTTACCAGTATGGCACTACTACAGGACGGCCGCGAAACTGGCGCTCAAAACAAAAAAAACGCAGAGAAGTTGTGTCCATACTCATGTGGCCCGTTGTGTCTGTTTGTTTTTGACATGACTAGTTGTGCGTGGACCCACACGAGAGCGTGTGATCACCTAGCACACAAGTACTGGATATGTGTAATTCAACAACATTGACAACAAGACGTTTGTGTATACAGTACATAGGCTGCCTTTATTGAGTGTTGTTGCATACATCTCATCTGAGAATTTTACTATATCGATTGACCATAGACACTTGCTAGCAGGTTATAAGAAATAAGAACCACCAAGTATGATAACAGGACCGAAGCATCGTCTAAGCACTAAGTACAGCAACAATAGGTCTATATATTTCATAACAACTGCAGTAAGACTAAATCACTCTCCAATGTATTGTCCACAACGTCATGATTTGTATACACAAATTCTATGCATAATCATAGCCAAAATATTATGGTCTTATTTCCGGTCAAAACTGTTGTCACCACATAAAGGGATATCTTGTTAAGTCCACACGCTATGCCAAAGTTGCATTGAATTTGAACCGGGGGATATGCACTCACACACTATGAGCACTCACTGCAAAACGTCAACACTGCGGGGATTGCAACTTAGCTTTTCGTTAGACAGTCTTTGAAATCTGTCCATGTATCACCGCATCTGGGATGCTATTGACCTGTTGTTGGCTGTGAGCCTGCAAGTCCAACATGTCTAAGTTGATTGTGCTGCTCGGAGGGAATCAGTCCATCTTTTCTGTTTTACATATAATAACTACTCTAGTTTTACAGCTCTTTTGACATTCAGTCGGTCTGTGCTCCGGACCAACACTGTTGCTTGCCCTTGAACCCAGCGGATCGAACAACCCACTTCAGGAGCTCAATATAAGATATAAACAAGACAAGCATCGCAGTGTAACTACTCGAATTAAGTCGGCATACTTTGTGTTGTGTGGCCAGTGCGAGGGCAGATGAGGCAGAGAACGTTGTGCAGAACGTTGCACACCCACTGGACATGGCACTAGAGACCTGTGCGGGATAGATTTTTCAGTCCCGTTCCCACACGCACACCGCAGGATTCTGTCCTGCAGCATCCCGCTGCCACAGAAAAATTTTATCTTGTCCCGCTCCCGCCCGCATAAAAGTAGCCTATATATATATCTATGAAATTTACATGAAATAGTAAGTTCCATAACATCCCGTAAGTTCCACAACATCCCAATATAAAGCCTTTGGATATAACTGTGTTATAAGCATCAACATTCACAAACCAGTGTTATTTTTAATAGAAAAGCAAGCATGTGCTGCTGCGTTCATGGTTTGGCATGGCAGAATGCAAGCAAAGGGCGCTCCCTTTATAATAACTAAAAAGCTGACATCTCAGTATATTGTGATCTCACAAAGCTCTGTTATAACACAATGAATATATGCACAACGAATCTTTCATAATGTCTACACTTCGTGTGTTATAATAAGAGGATTCGTGATCACGCAAATTTCAGCCCTGCACAAGAACTCTGGTGTTTTGGATTCTAACTGAAACACCTATGTGTAGCAAATCAGCTCACGGGGAAATATGAATAATTAATCATAACTAGTTATAATTAATTATAAATATTTAGATCTGCTGTAAGTATTTACTTGACCTCTCAGGGTCAACTGTCTGTCAATTCTAAGAACGTTAATTTCCTGGTTAAGGGAAATAACTTTCTTACTGTACAATTCTACACAGAGCCTGTAGCATAAATCTGCATGATTAAGGGACTACAGTTATGAGCAAACAATGAACAACGTCAAGTGTGATACAAGTAAGACTTTACTAACTACATAAACACTTAAACTAGTCAAACATACACACACTTAAAGCTAGTCTAACATAACACATATACACCTGCGTACACAATTACACACGCACCCCACACACACACACATAAAGTTGGTATAGGAAAAGGGTTAAAGCTTAAGCAGTAAAGAGGAGAGAAATAAAGCATGAAGTTATGGAACCATTTGATATTCAGCAGATTTACAGCCTGAAGGAAACATCAGATTCTTAGTTCAAATGCACCTTTGTAAAAAGGTACCAATGATACTTAATGTATCAATTAATAAAACCTAAGTTTGAATACTTGCATGTCTCGTATGTCTGAAAGGAAGGCTTGATGCAATCTGAAGGCTCAAATTGATCTTTGCTGAAGTTGGTTGAAGAAAAAGAACCAGTTTGAGTCAGAAAATCCCGGTGAATGGAGAAGGGTCAAGGCCCGAGGTGCCTGGCACAACTTAGGGTTCTTTAGCAGGCGCTGTAGTCTCACAATCCTTCTCAGAACCTAACAGAACCCATCCGATCATACAGATGTGGCGTGCATCACGTGGGGAAATCTAATGTGAGTGCCACTTTTTACGGGGTTAGTCAGTGTAGGGTGTACCAAGTGGGGAACCAAAAGGAGAATTATCGTACGTTGATTGGCTAAAGGACATGGTCTGAGAAGTAGTTCCCGACACGTCGCTGCTACTGAAAAAGGGCTGTTCATAATCGCCGATCGAAACAGCGCTGGGCTTGTCCATGAGACATTCTTAATCCCAATGGGAGGTTCAATTACTGGAGGGAGTTTACTACCCTTTTGTGTGAGGGCATGGTAACTTGTGTGCAAAGTACCATTATCATGGTTGGCCATGTGTTCCTAGCCAGGTTTTTGGTCTGGGTGTTTTTGACATTCGATAGCTATAACAACTTATAAAAGAATTTAATCAATCAGCATTATCAAGGTGGAAGGGGTGGATCATAATATAGTTCCCTAATTTATGCTAGGGCATTAAGGTTGCCAATCATAGTAGTCCACGTCGGCTGTCAGTAATCATCACAACACAAATAGCGGAGATGGGCCTTACTAGAATAAAGCCAGGCGTATGACACACATACAGGCATACTAGGGCCTAATGACGTCATATGGAACAATAAAACGTGGTTGCACAGTCTCCAACTGGCATAGAACAGTATGAGGCAAGTCTGTAAACAGACACATCACAATACCGAATTCTCTAAGGTATAGTAACTTGTGTGGGTCATACAAAGAAAGGGTATTCCCTACTAACCATTGACTCTATAACTAGGGGAGAATATGGTATTGGGATCCAATCGTTAATTACTAGTGTCACTTGTGTCTTACATTACCTATGGAAAGGGTAGGGGATATTGTTGTGTGATCTCAGACCGCACTACCTTTTACACTGTTGGGCCAGCTAAAACAGTCGTGGATATGGTGCGAGTCTGATGGTGGGTGGCAATGCAAAGTAGGAGGCTAGAGATATATGAACCAGTGGGGAAATGACCAAATGGGTAGACGGCCATTCAGGGAAGGGGCCTAGTCCTCATCGGGCTTGTTAACTGAGGGGTGTTACAGAGTATTTGTTAAATATAGCTAACAAAATATATATTGTGTGTCTGATTGGTCCAGATGCTACATATGATTGGCCATTGCATTTCAGAAATCAACAGATATGTCTGTGATGGGCTACATTGCTCAACGCTGGCAGGAACACATGTAGGGTACATAAAAACTCGGCATATTGCTTGCACCATTTAAGTTGTTTTGGTATGTTTGATAGTTCGTGTGGGTCGGTTTGATGCTTTTGTGCAATAGATGAATAACAATTTATTTGTTATTAGGATAGATTTTATTTTTAGATACTTCTATTTTGCGGGAGTCTCGCACATCATTTTACTATCCCGCATCCCACACACACACTGTAACCTTTTGTGCGTTATGGAAGAAAGAAACACATGATGCAGGTCACCATCAACGAATGTATTAGTGTTAAAGGAAGGTGCAACAAAACAAGATAGTACAATGTGTTTTTCCCAGCATATACACAGGAGTGCAGGGGCAGAGGAAACCCCGAATCAGGTCTTAAAGGGACAAACACCCAGACCATTACATCTCCTCACCAGCAGGAAAAAAGCTGTCCTCAGCTGTAAATGACAGGCAGACATCCTAACACAACTACCATACATGGTTAGATGCTTAGATATAGCAGCTGACAAGTACAGGCATTTACATCAACATCATCTTGGGAACATACATGTTGCCTGATGAGATAATAACATAGCCTCTAATGTATTAAAAAAATTCAAAGAAAAGAAAGGAAAGGAAAACCAATGTGAAAATAAAATACACTGGGCAGAATCACAGATACACCATTGGAACATACACCGCATAACATCATTGTTGTACCTTCACAAACATGTACAGAGAGAAATATCATTATGAAAGTACCCAAGAACCAAAACTAACAGCAATATTCCAACACTATAAATCTATAGTTAACAATCAGGCCACCTCACAGTAATATTAACACTCCTGTTTTTTTGTATGAAACTCATTTGTCCACTTAGTTGTCAACCAGTCTGTTGTGACTCTGGGATGAACTCTGGGCCTTAAATTGTAGTGACACCCCTGTACTGGGCTTTGTACGGGATCATCCAAGACACAAGGGTCAGGAAAAACATTATTTCCCATCTTCCCATCATCAAGCAAGTCATCTTCCCTCTCAATGCAGGGTGATGGGTTCAGCCCCAAATCACCACTGCCCATCATTTCCTGAACACCCAGACTGGAATCTCCAACATCAGAACCACTCGGTCCAGGAACTTGAGTGGTATGTGCCTCAGCCGTTTGCCAAGTGTGAAAGGGCTGTAGATTTACAACATGCACCACACCCAAATCCTGAGCACCATCAACACTAGTCAGCCTATAATTTACCTCAGATAGCTGCTGCATGATTTGATAGGGGCCTCCATATAGTGGAGCCAACTTAGCCGCAAAGTTTGCTGCTTCATCGGACCTGGGGTACGTTTTCAAGAGCATTAAGTCTCCAGGGGCATATTCAATTGGCTGTCGACGCAAATCATATTGACGCTTCTGTTTCTCATGGCTAGCCTCCAGGGCTACCCTTGCATGATCATGAGTCATGGATAAAGTGTTTCTCAGAACATCGGGTCGACTAATTATAGGGTCATTTAAATAATCAGTAGGTGGTTGACTGAGATGGTCCAGTGGAGTTGCCAACTCACGCCCATAAAGCATTCGTGCAGGGCTAAATCCTGTGCTTTCATGGGGTGCTGTCCTCAAAGCAAAAGAAATCTGTGGGATATATCTGTCCCAAGACATATGCTTATCACCCATGTAGGTGTCTTCAAAGTTCTGTTGACTCGTTCTGTAGCGTTGGTTTGGGGGTGGTAAGCCGTAGTCAGCCTATGATCAGACCCCACCATCTCAACCACTTTATTGAACAACGCACTCACAAATGGGGCTCCTCTATCAGAAATAAGGTGCCTAGCAGCTCCATGTCGTGCAAAAATGTCACCCACAAATTTGCTTGCGGCAACTTGTGCACTGGCTTCCCTGACATCATTAGCCTCCACCCACTTACTGAAATAGTCAACAAAAACCAAGATATACTGGTTTCCAGATGCAGTCCATGGCAACGGCCCCACAAAATCAACCCCCACGTACTCCCAGGGTTCAGTGGCATGCACAGGGACCAACAGGCCCGCTGGTTTCAGTTGGGATGGTTTGGTGAGCTGGCAAACTGTGCAGGAAGATAAATACGTGCGCACATCACCTCTCATTTTAGGCCAAAAAAATTTCAGTTTAAGCCTGGCAAGGGTTTTTTTTATACCAAGATGCCCCGCAGTTGGGTGATCATGATAATATTCTTGGATAGATCTCCGTATTGCCAATGGTGCCACTAATTTTAAATCTTCCCATGGGTGCATACCACACTGGACGTTCACATCTTTGTAGTACAACAGTCCGTCTTGCACCATGTAACGGCCCTCAAAATTATCACCGTCCTCAATAGTCTCTACATTCTACAACTTATGAAGAAGCACACCAGTTTTGGAATCATCCAACTGAAACTGCCGTATTTGCTGCCTGTCCCCTAACTCAAGTAGTGGTTGGATACGCAAGTCCAGACCAACTATGATGGCATAGTCAGACAACACATCCAAAGGGCCACTACAATCAGGCAAGGGGTTATGGGACAGAGCATCAGGGACCTGATTTCCCACACCAGGTTTGTGCTTGATGCTGAAATCAAAATCTTGCAGCCGAAGACACCAGCGCACCAACCGACCAGAGGGATTGGGCCTCGACATCAGCCATTGTAAACTACTCTGGACCATGTACACAGTGACATGCAGACCGTCAATGTAGGGTTGGAAGTGCTCAAGGGCCAATGTCAACACCAGACACTCCTTCTCTGGAGTTGAGTATGGTTTCTCAGACTTATTCAGAGTTCAACTTGTGTATGCCACAACTATCTCTCGTCCGTCCTCATCTTGCTGCATAAGTGCTGCCCCCAGCCCCGTATCACATGCATCGGTGTGGATATAAAATGCCTTCCCAAAGTCAGGGAACCTCAAAACAGGTGAAGAGGTCAAACACGACTTTAAGTCATCCATCGCCTTCTGACAAGAATCATCCCACACAAACGGTGTTGCATCTCGTGTCAGTGCACACAAAGGTTCTGCCAGCTTTGCGTAATTCTTAATGAACCTGCGATATTAGTTGCTCAGCCCCAAAAATTGTCTCACCTGTTTGACACTCTTTGGGATGGCAAACTTAGACACTACCCGTACTTTGTCGACATCAGATAAGATGCCACCAGGCGTTACTTTGTATCCCAGGAATTTAAATTCCTCCTGGCAAAACTGACACTTGCCCAGCTTCACAGTCAGGCCAGCCAACCATAATTGGCTAAACACTTCACGTAGGTCATCCAAGTGCTGTTCGAATGTGGGGGGGACACAACCACTATATCGTCAAGGTATACGGCACAACACTTGCATATCAGCCTAGCCAAGACAGAGTTCATGAGCCATTGGAAAACAGCCGGTGCATTGCATAAACCAAACGGCATGACTTTGAATTGGAAAAGGTCTTGGGAAGTGAGCTCTCCTCAACACCCATTTGCCAATACCCCCTGGCAAGATCGATCGTGCTGATCAAAAAATCCAATGAGTCATCAATTCGAGGCATAGGATGACTATCTCAAACAGTGACGGTATTCAGAGCTCGATAGTCTACACAGAATCTCCATTCGCCCGACAACTTCGGCACAATAACCACGGGTTACGCCCATGACCCCAACGCAGGCTCAATTATACCCTCATCCAGCACTGTAGCTATCTGCTTCTCAATCAACATTCTTTTTGCCGGTGAGGCACGGTAGGGGGGTAAATTGATAGGTCTCGCAGAGCCAGTGTCAACTGAAATCTCAGCCAGTGTAGTATGACCTAATTGGCTGCCAAACAAATCATCAAAACTCGTCAGCAACTCTCTAAGCTGCAGCCCCTGCTCGCCAGTCAAAGACAAGCCACTGATTAATGATTCCACCTTTGTTAGAGAGGTCTGTAGGTTGGCTGAAGTTGGCCCCTCAAACACACTATTTTGATCTTCCCAATCCAGACCCGCCATACCATCCACATCCATGTTTCCGATGGTTATTGTTCTGCTAGGAACATGGATGCTGACTGAGGCTCGAAGCATGAAATCCATGCCCAATATGATTGGAACAGTTAGGGTCGGGAGAACAACAAACCTATGAAAAAACGTTGTCCCTGAAACCAAAATGTCAGCCAGGTACTTCCCAAAGGTTCACACGTACCCGCATTTGCCAATCTGAGAGGGGAGAACATCCAAGGTGTGAGGTCAAGTCGAGTGTCATGGGTGGATGTCAATATATATACCGTTACTGCGGACAAAGAAGCACCCGTGTCTAAAGTTGCCATTATTTCGACATTCTTCAACTTTACAGACACATGAAAAGGATTGTTCTAAAGGGAAGGTGACGACACATCTTCAATATGACCTAAATTAGGTTCGAGGAAAGTCTGATCACCAACCTGAGGCCTATTTATTGTCTGGGGGAGGGTTGCCTCGTCGAAAAGCCCCCCCCCCCACGTTTCCCGAACCAGGTGGTCCAAGGCCCGAAACACCCCCAAATGTCATTGTACCATTTGATCCTGGGTCCTCAGCCCTCGATTCAGCTGCATCAAGACCCCTGCCCGGGGGATTTCTGGTGTTCCTGGCAGGTGGTTTCCATCTCGGGCATGAGCGCACTGTCATCCCTGGCAAATGACATGAATAACAGTACACAAGACCCCGTGTCTCTTCATCACTTACAACCCTAGCACTTCCATGGTGGCCCAAGGCAACATGCACTTCGTGTACATGGAGCAGTAGGTCACCCACTGTGGAAATTTTAGCTCCATATAAAGCAACAGCATATTTTTCTAGCGCATGCTTACAAATCACTTCAATTTGCTCTGCTTCAGGTGGAGGAGCCCTAAGCCTCCTGAATTCACACAGCATGTGTGCCACAAACGTTGGAAGAGGTTCATCCACTGATTGAAAGCGATCAAGAATGCCCCTCCAAATCTGCTCTTGGTTATCCGAAGGCAAGAAAACCTTCCGAAACAAATCCACAAATTGATCCCACGTGACAATATGTGGCCGAAGTACCTGAAACCAGCGAGCAGTCTCACCTGCCAGAAAACGTTGGATCTCGTTAAAGATGTCATATGATGTTGCTAAAAAGAACATTATTTTGTGTATTTGGTGTAATGAAATGTGTTTATGCGGTTTAAGGTTAAAAAAACACATTATTTTCCACATACTGTACATTATTGTTTCTCCTCTATGCCCCGCCTTTCTGAAACGCGTAGATTTTTACAAAGCTCATCGGTCTGAAAAGCGAGGTGTGCTCTGATTGGCCAGCTATCCAGTGCGTTGTGATTGGCCGAATACCTCAAGCGTGTGACGGAAATGTTACGCCCTTACCATATTGTGATGCCCTGTCCGGCCGGAGCGACGAGACAAAAACATTAAAACCCATTATAAACGAGGCATTTGTTGCATCCAGTGGGGACATAATTACGGATTATAATGACTTATACTGTCTTTTTACGCGTTGCGTTGCATCGCGCCGCGTAAACATAAAACCATGTCTGCATTTGTGATCGGAGAAACGACAAACAACAAGCGCTACTCTACACTGCTCAAAACTCGCGTTTGAATCGTCAGTGGCAAATTCTTTAAATATAAAAGACGTACTTACAGTCTTTTAGTCAGAACAGCCGGCATTGTAGTCTACTCTACCAGGATCAGGAAACAGTTTTCCATAAAATGCGCTGGACACATCTGAATATTTGGGTTGAACTGTTCTGGAACAGTGTTGTAAATACAACTTAACCACTGATTTCTAGTCGTGTCCTCTTTTGGAAGGCCAAACAAAGTAGTTTCGCTTTCACAACGAAACACACGGCGGGCTAGAGTGAGCGGAGGCCGGAGGCCTAGAGTGAGCGGCGGCCGGCTTGAGTGAGCGGTGGCGGGTGGGCTTGAGAACGGCGCGGCCTGTGGATTCGACGAAGGAGCGTCCGGCGGGCTTGCGGCAACCACATGTGACGACCCCGGGCTGGACTCCGCTTCGTCCACGGTGAAAGCCGATCCGGCGATCCACAGCGCGAAGTTGATGTATTTCCTCAGCGACCAGCACGGATCAGCTCCAGGCATGACGAAGCGGATATCGTCCTCTTTTGGAAGGCCAAACAAAGTAGTTTCGCTTTCACAACGAAACACACAGCGCCTTCACGACATGGGCGGAGGCGGCAACAACAATACTACAGCGAGAATAAAAGTTACGCCTTCTTTCTTTGCGTGAACATTTGGGCGGCGTTATGCAAATCTTCCCACATCGTGACGTAGACATGTGGGGGCGTGTTAGAATGAGCCGTTTTAGGTAGGCGTGGTTGACTCTTAACTTTTATAAAGAATATCTCTTTGGATTTGAGACTTTAGTCTTTGCAACTTTACAGATCTTCTTTATGCACCAAGAGCTTGTAACACTCCAAAGAGAAAGGAAAAATTTAAATCGCATCATATGACCCCTTTAAGAACCTGTGTATCTGTCATACCCATCTGAGCCCTGGAATGACTAAGGAGAGAGGTCAATACTCTAGAAGTGCTACTTTTAAATGGTGGCATCCGAAAAATGAAAATCCCCCCCTGTAACATGAACACCAAGGGAGGATGTTGGCTGAGTACTGCCACAAGAAAACCCCACTTGGGGCTCTGCACTAAAACCGGGAGCATTCTGATTATGAGCCCTCACTCCACTACACCCTGGAGGATGCACTCCCATAGAAGCGTTCATTTGGCCAGGTGTTGACATAAAAACGGGGTTCCCCCACACAGTCGAAGGTTCAGAAACAAATCGGTCAAGTATATCCTTCTGAAGGTTCAATGAATCATGAAGACAGTCAGTGAGCAGATTCACCTCCTGTCTCAATGTACGCACCTGTTTTTCTAGGCTGCCCCAATGTGACTGAAGTTCATCGCAGGGCTCAGGCTCAACATGCATAATATCGTCACTGTCGAAGTCTCTACTTTTTGCCATGTTCCCAACCCACTGCGCTTGCACAACAGTAAACACTTTAATACCTAATTTGACAGTTAATAAAATTAGCACTTTCCTTAAAGGTCTGTTAGATTAGTCACACAAACACATATAGGTGCAAAAGCAACAAAGTTTAGAAATTACACAAAATAAAACTAAAACAGCATGTGTTCCCAGTCCCCACAAATTGAATTTTAATAGTCAATAGTCTCTTATACTTCCACAAAAATGTCCACAAAATTACCTCTCAGAGTTCTGTCCCTTCCAAATGGACAGTTTATGCTGTTTATGTCCTCTTCTTCGGCTGATGAAAAACCGCAGCTTGCATGTGCCCGTATCAGCAGAAAGGAAACAAAAAAAAAGTTTCTTCAAACTTGAAGTACACTCACGAACAATGTTCAAAGTCAATGAGAAATGCAACAAACCAAGCCGTAGTACCGCTGAATGCACGCATGCCGAGTCATAGAGTCTCTATGGTGACAGAAGTGCATGCGATGAAGGGCAAATAACTTCCGCCGAACGCCGTCATCTCACCGTGAAATCTGGTCATTGTGGCGAGCTACTGTCCACCTTCTTCGCTAATCCCGCAGGGGAGAATCTACTGTGTCGAGATGTGCGAGTTGCTTCCCGAGCCTTGCACGAGCAAGGCAGCAATCGAGTGACTATACCAACCGAAAACTAGAAGTTTCTCAGCGCGCAACACAGATCCTGTGTGTCCGTCGGACGGACATGCATCCAGCCCAACGACAATTCAGTACGTGCATATCAGGTCGCGATCACTATGATCTGTCGTTATCACTGGACCGTAGTTCTGCTGACCACTAAAACCAGTCATGTCTCTGCTATGTTCTACTGGATGTCCACGCCACATATGTGTCACCATTTCTATGGCGCATAATGCGAGACGAAGAGGAAAAGACACGATGCATGTGCTCATCCATCACGGAATAAGTGACTTTAACGGCTTAGCCGGAAGGTGCATGCGAAAACGGGGTCTGGTGTGAGAATGTGTACAATTGTGCTTCATTGTGTACCCAGCATATTGCAGCACGACTGTTCATGGGGGTGCCCAGGGGAAACCACCAAATGCATGTCTGTTAAAGTGGGTCAATCGAGTATGAGGCATTTATGTTGTCTTTTCTCTTTGTGAGTGTTGAGCAAGCTCCTTGGTGCAGTAAAGAAGATCTTAGACGTTGCAAAGACTAAAGTCTCAGATTCAAAGAGATATTCTTTATAAAATTTCAGAGTCAGCCACACCTACCTAAACGGCTCATTCTAACATACTAGCACATCCGCCGTATAGTATGCCTCACGTGAGGTGGGACCCTGCGGGCCTAAGCAGCCGTCCCGTAAGTGCATGCTATGCAACGCGGCTCAGCCGCGATATAAAAAGGCTTAACTTTTTTATTCTCCTGTAGTATTGTTGACGCAGCACCATGCTGTGTTTTTCGTTGTGAAAGTGAAAGCTTTGTTTGGTCTCCCAAAAGAGGACGATATCCGCTTCATCTTGCCTGGAGCTGATCTGTGCTTGTCGCTGAGGGAATACATCAACTTTCACTGTGGACAATGTGGAGTCCAGCCCGGGGTCGTCACATGTGTTTGCCGCTCATTCGTCGGATCCGCCGGATGTGCCGTTCTCGACCCCGCCGCCTCAGCTCACTCTATCCGGCCTCAGCGCACGCTAAGCCGGGGCCTCGGCTCACGCTAGCCCGGCCTCAGCTCACTCTATCCCTACCGTGTCCATGCCTCATCGCACGCTAACGCTAGCCACTGTGTTTTTTCGGTGTGAAAGTGAAACTACTTTGTTTGGTCTTCCCAAAGAGGACCTACTACAAATCAGTGGTTAAGTTGTTTTTACAACACTTTTCCAGAACACTTCAAACCAAATATTCAGACGTGTGCAGCACATTTTATGGAGGAATGTTTAGTGATCCTGGGAGAGTAATGTTAGACTACAATGTCGGCAGTTCTGACTCACGTAAGTACGGTTTCATTTAAACGATTTGCCACTGATCATTCAAACACGAGTTTTGAGCAGTGTAAAGCAGCACTTGTTGTTTGTCATTTCTCCGATCACAAAAGCAGACAGAGTTTTTATGTTTATGTGGCGCGATGCAACGCAACGTGTAGAAAGACAGTACAAGTCATTATAATAAGTAATTATGTCCCCACTGGATGTAACGAATGCCTCGCTTGTAATGGGTTTTAATGTTTTGTCTCTTCGCTCCGGCCGGGACACGGCATCAACAGTATGTGAGGGGCATAACATTTCCGTCTCACGCTTGAGGTATTCGGCCAATCACAATGCATTGGATAGCTGGCCAATCACAGCACACCTCGCTTTGAGCTTTATAAAAATCGATGCGTTTCAAAAAGGCGGGCCATAGAGGAGAAACAATAATGTACAGTATGTGGAAAATAATGTGTTTTTTTTACTTTAAAACGAATAAACACATTTCATTACACTAAATACATCAAATAATGTACTTTTTAGCAGCATCATATGACCCCTTTAAAGGGACAAACACCCAGACCATTACAACATGAGTTACGTCTGACCAAGTGCTGAAAGAGCGATGACAGATTGGTGTAATGGCCACACAATGTGTGCTACGGTGCCATGCCCATCTCGAGACTCAAGTCCGAAGCCAAGGCTGAAGCAGTCTCATATGCATTAACCCTAGTGGTGTGACCACGGCTGAGGAAGCCATATGCCCCAGGATCCTCTGAAAGTATTTCAGTGGAACTGCTGCCTTGTGCTTGAACAGATTCAAGCATGCCAACATTGAATGAGCATGATCCTCTGAAAGACGTGGTGTCATGGTGACCAAGTCTAACTCCACATCGAGAAAAGTGATGCTCTGCATCACTCCGAAGTTGACCCGAAGTCCCAATCAGGCTAGGTGCTTAAGGACCAGGTTCCTGTGTTCGTACAACTCCTGTGACTGAGCTAAAATCAGCCAGTCACCAAGCTAATTGAGTGTGTGAATGCCCACTTCCCTGAGAGGGGCAAGGGAAACCTCTGTGACTTTCATGAAGATGCGAGGGCACATGGACAACCCGAAACCTTGTACTGATATGCCTTACCCTCGAAGGTGAACTGTAGAAATGTGTCTGTGACACTGAAGGATTGAGACATGAAAGTATGCATCCTTCAGTTCGCACGAGAGGCACCAATGGAATGACATACAGAATATCTAAGGAGGGAGGCTCACGGCAGGCAGAGCAGGTTCTGCCACATCGGAAGGCCCAGCATCCTGAAGAAATTGTGGCGTGTGGTGTAATAACACTCTTACCTTGCTCCGTGGAACCGCGGTGCAGGGGGTTGGTAGAGGCAGAAGAAGACCTGCTTCATCACAGCTCAGAAGTGCTTTGGCATAGGCCCATTGCAGCAGAAGGTGAAGGTGAAGTGCTCATGTCCACCATACACTTGATGCATGGCTGTCACGAAGTGGAGGCCATGAACGTGCAGTGTCAAGGGATGACCCAGGGAATTCGGAAACTACCCTTTTGCTAACCGTGAAAGAGCCATCAGCTGCCTGACTTTCGGTGAATTCTAAAATTCTACTCCCATCCCTTCAGCGGAAGTGAGGCCATCCCTTCTTCAGAGGCGGGCAGGTCAGCAGGATCTCCGCTTCTTTCTGTAGCTTGAGAGATGCAATACTTTCAGCTCCAAAGAACAATCTAAATGAGTACACACCAATCTTTTACACGCACAGTATGGGGAGTGGCATGCAAATCCCACTCACCAATTCTCATTGGCCTTTTCTGAATCCTCATAACACTTGAGGTGATTGGGGCTCACAAGATGGACCCCTAGTGTCACTCATTCGGGACCACATCAAAGTTACTGATAGATAGGGAACATAAAATAAATAAATAGGGAAAATAAATAAATAAAACAGTCATTCAACCATTCATCCTATGCCTTTGGCTAGACTGCTTTCAATATTTACATATGATTTGACTGTAAAATTCTAAAAACAGAAGAGGAGCACAGACAGATTATCTTCCGAAACAGGTATTTATTGACAGATGTGCAGACACACAAGTGATGCAAGCAGGTAAGTAACTGGGTTCAAGGAGTGGTAATGCAAACTTAGCTGGTAATAACAGTCCTTTATTTCAACATGTGCAGGTAGCGAGAAAGGGATGAATGCAGGCTGAAGAGGACAGAAGACTGGACATAAACAGGTAAGTAGCACAGGTAGATAGTCGGGTGAGTAGTCCGGTAGAGAGCAACAAGACCTGACAACTATGGGGTGACTGGTGAGTGCTTAAATAGGAGTCCTTGATGAGCTGTACTGCGGCGATCAGTATTCAGGTGATTGAGAACATGTGGGTGGAGCTGATGCGGAGCATGTGACTGACTCTGTGACCAAGCGGTAACCTTCCGGTCTCTCTCGTGACACCAACACGGAAGTGACTAAAACTGCAATTCATCGACTGGCCGCTAGAGGCTGGCTCCAAAAGGGAGTCAGTCCCATAGACTCCCCATGTTAAAATGCCCAGCAGAAAAAAATGTGTTTACAGCCTGGTACAAAATGTAGTTTTGGTCTATATAGCTAATTTTGCCCTTCGTGACAACTGTGAAGGGGGTGAATATTTTTTATAACTCATCCGTTTAAATTATATTAATCCTTAAAGTTCTGCATAATAAGGGGCGTGGTCTTGAGTGCAGGTGGAGTTGCCGCTGACTGTCACAATGTCGAGCTAGGTGGGAGTGGTTCAGCAAACCAGCTCCGCCTTTGCTCCATTTCGGATTACCGGGTGAGTGAGTGCGTGACGCGCTGCAAAATGGTGACAGGCCAGTCCTACCACTTTGAGCTTCAAAAACGCTCTTCAGAAACCTACGGGTGACGTCATGGACACTACGTCTATGTTTTTATACAGTCTGGTTGGACACATGACACTACATGATCACTTTTTATTTGTTGGTTTTGTTCTCTTCACTGCTACTGAGCCTTAAATTATGGTATATTTTGTGTTTGAGCCCATTCGGCAGTGAAATACATAACAATATTTACACATGACTTTATAGTTTATTTTAATAAATATCAAAAAATTAAACATGTGACTGTCTCTGTGACACCTGACACCTACATGAACACGTGCTAGTTGGTTTTGTGACTGTAAGTCATTCTGTTCAAATGCTATTGAGCTTTAAATTATGGTATATGGTATTTATGGAAACAAACATTTTCTATGTAAGGTTAAAAGAAACTAGAATACTTTGATCTCCTGTGAGGCAAACAATGCACTGGCATCTTCAGGATACCCCACAGAGGGGTGGTGCGGGAAACGCCTCTCACATATGCATCTGTGCCTTTTCATCTCCCTCCACTGGATTCACTCAAACTGGTCAAGAATATAATGTTCTAAATGAATGCAAATAAGATTTACAGTCATGTTTGGTTTCATTTGAATAGTTTCATGGCAAGTGGTACAATGGTCTTAATCTTACTAAAAGATAATACAGATCCTAAGAGTTAAGAGAATACTTTGATTACTGTAGAGGGTCATTACATGCAAATTACATTTTGTTCCCCCAGTCTGGATGGCGTAATGCAAATTCCATGTTTGTACAAGCTCCATTTGGCGGATGTTTTTCTTGTTTGGATTTAAAGGAATGCAGCAAAAGGTGGTCAGCGCGGTTATGTAGCCAGAATGACCGTAGACAGTTTAGTATATCCACATACTCTGTACTATGTATTTTTCTAATACATCTAATATATTTAATCTCAGTTATGCATTTTACTCTTAGATTTGTCTTTGAGAGTTTGATGTCTTATATTGAGTTGATGTCGTTGAATTGGCTGTGGAGATATTTGGCATAATACATATTTACCTGACTGATAGTAAATTGTTACATTTGATTTATTCTGACTCACTCTGAAGTTATTTTCTCAAGTAGATTAATTGAAGGCATATTTTACTGCAAATCTGCATCCAGGGTTAAGTGCACATTAGATCTCAGAAGATGAAGCATGGGGCGCATCAGGTGAGATTCTAAATTTCTGACTAACCGCTTGAACTTAGTTTAAGTTGTACTCAGTTACGGTAACCATGTATATAATTTCAGAATTAATTAAGTTGTACGAAGCTAAATTAGCTGTCGGGGTCTAGACAAAGGTTGTCTAGAAGAACCGCTGATTAATATTTTGAGTATTAATTAAATTGTACGAAGCTGTCAGCGGTCGGGGTCTAGACAAAGGTGGTCTAGAAGAACCACTGATTAATGTCGGAATATTACATGGGTAGCTTTAGGGGGCTAAAAATTAGCCACAAACCTCCGAATAAGGATTAGAATGGCGAGTTTTGTGATCATGGAGCCCACGCATAGCGGCCGCCGTGAGGCATCCTAAACGACATCGATTCCTAGTGAACGAGAAAAAAATACAAAGTAAAGAGTTAATTAGAATAATCGAATGTAAGAATAATCAGAGACCGACAAACAACCAATGTGCCTTTCAACCTAAATTAGAATTCAGATACTAAAATGGAGTCAGATTGAATTAAACCTAAATTGAATAACTCTGCGCGCTGAAAAGACCGAACACGCAAGAGACCTTCATCCGCCACTGGGTACCTTCCTTGGACCAGGTGCGCGGACCTTACACATATGATACTATATATGTCGCTATATGTTTTCCTCCCATACTGTAAAACGCTTAATGTGGCATAGCGAACTAAGATGATAAGACCCAACTCAATATACTTCTCACTACCAAAACATAACTAATGTGTACAGGCAAGCAGGTGAGCCCAGGTTAAACACTGCAGTCAGGCTAGCCTCCACTTTGAAAAACAGGGTCATTCTAGCCCCCATGTAGATTTGCGGTGCGCGCATATTACATTACGGTAATAGCGTGTAAAACTCAGTTTAAAAGAAAAGTGAAGCCCTCCAAGAACTAATTTTCTGCCTGTTCTGTCTATGATTTTGAATAGCAAAGGAAACTCCCAGTATCCACAGACCAATTTAAATCCAGATCAATAGTCAACTACCTCAGGGTGTCACTCAGCAAATGTCAGGACTGTCTAATGTTGCATTACATAATAAAAGCCCTCCAAAAATTCATCGTCTACCTGTTCTGTCTGTGATTTTGAATAGCTCTAAAAAGGAAACTCCCTGTTTCCACAGATCATTTTCAATTCAGATTGACAGTCCACCCCCCAGAGTGTCACTCAGCCAATGTCAGGACTGGCTAATGTATCGTTACATAATAAAAGCCCTCCAAAAACTCATATTCTACCTGTGATTTTGGTAGCTAAAAAGAAACTCATGTTCCAAAGACATTTTCAGGCAGATTGACAGTCCACCCCACAGAGTGTCACTCAGCCAATGTCAGGACTGGCTTATGTAGCATTACATAATAAAAGCCCTACAAAAACTCATATTCGACCTGTTCGACCTGCGATTTTGGATAGCTCTAAAAAGAAAACTCCTTGTTTCCACAGACCAATTTTAATACAGATTGACGGTCCACCACCCCAGAGTGTCACTTGGCCAATGTCAGGACTATCTGATCTTGCATTACAAAATTGCAGTACATATTGGTGTTCTTTTTTTTTTTTTTTTGTTTTTTTAGTGCCACGGATTTGTGGGTCTTGTCTTTTTCTACAGGTGACTTGCAGGACTCTGTATATTAAGGTACTAAATTAGTTTTAATCATTTAAGATTGCAAGTGACATCATGTCACTTGCAGTAGTGCAGATGTTTGAGAGTGCATGTGCATGTCTCCCTTAGGGGACTGACAGTAGCACAACTCAGCAAGTAGCAAAATTTGCACAGCTACAATACATAAAAAAATACAAAGATATAACAACAGAAATAAAACATATGAACTTCTGGTTTGGTTTTACAAGATGGAATAACTGCATTTATCTATTTTGTATGCAAGTACAGGTCATACCTCCTTGAATTATAAAGGCTGAAACCTCTAAAACTCTCATCCCATGCTCTCATTTCAATAACGTGAAAAAATATAGCTGCAAGCAGCAATGACGGGCCCAAGCCTCTGCATCACCACTACCCCAGTGGCTTCAGTCTGTTTTTATTTATTTTATTTATGTTTTAATGATTTTAATGATCTATAAGCAATTTTAATATAATTATATAAAACTACATCGCCAGTACAGTACATATCAACTGTTTCTATTCCTTTATTTGTCATTCTAAGTGATGGAAATTTAGAAGAAAAAGGATTAGGATTTCTTATCTAATGCATTCCCATCTAATGGACAACCATAATATTACAGCCTTGATCTGTCAGTTAAAATGTCCAATAGTCCTGCACGGGTCCTGTTTGGTAAACACGGACCAGCAGTACTTAACAGAACACCTGGCCCATTATCCAACAGCAGCACTTATTTTAATTCCATAACCGACCCAACCCGTTTGACAAAAACACACTGCAACCCTAACCACCCCCACATTAAATACATCAGGTAGACAAAAATAACTCCTGTGCATCGTGGCTGTTATCTTACACATGTTGTAATCACAGACTCAGAGGCAAATTAATACGTTTAATAATAATATTTAAACTGCAAGACTTAATAAAGATATATTTTAACTTTTTTTTGTCCCATTGCTATGTTAATTACTATATCAGTCATCATATGGGGAGTGATTTGCATAATTACTATTGCATAGTGCTGGTTATTCATTCCCCCCACCAACAATTGCTGCCAGACCTGAGACTTGAACACACAACCTTTGGGTTGCAAGTCCGACTCTCTAACCATTAGGTCACGACTGCCCCACTTTTTTGTTTTTTCTGAACTGTTCCAAACCCTCCAACTTGGAATTGTGCATTTCTATGGCAACACTATCTTCATCAAAGCATTCTCATGCTCGCAGAACTCGGAATTACAACTTGTAAACTGGGAATGTTCTGAGAGCTATGACTTGGACCACATGACCACTGTACCACCTAACCGCCAGCAGATACATTTAGGCGCTACGTAGGCACCACCTCCGAGTCCGGGTACGTGGACAGCTCCAAGTTGAATGTCACGTGTTGTCATCTCAGAATTACGGTAATTACGACATGGTGAGAAAGCAGCTTATATGTGTACCAAGTTTCATATGTATACGTGCATGTATGTATGATATATGGACCACCGCATTCCAGGGGGCGCTGTGAAGCCCCTATGCAACGCCCGTGTACCAGCTGCTGCCCAGCCCTCAAGGTGTGTGCTAATTTTCAAGAGCTTTTGAGCATGTTAAGGAACCAATCCCCCAAAACCATGATGAATTATAATGATGATGATAATAATAATAATAATAATAATAATAATCCTTACACTGTGTCTACACTGCAACACCTAGAGGCCATTGCAAATCATTTGAACTTTGTGTCAGTATGTCATAAATAGAGAACGAGGCATCAGTTTACTGGTGGGGATCTGTCATGTCGTAATATATTGTCTTCGCCCCCTTGGGGCTTGCGCCCTATAAAGCAAAATGTTTACATTATTTTCTGTTTTAGTCATGGTTTTTGCAGAGCTCAGTATTGGAAAGTTTGTAGAACTTATGTTGAGAGAATATGTTGATTAATGCCATTTTGTAATCCGAGAGCTTTTGGTATTTATATTAATACCAACATATAACATTAAATATAAATATAATATAATGTAGGCTTATATTGTATTTATATTGACTGAATAAAACTATTTAGATTTATTCACAATATATTTTGAAAAATACATTTTTGCGTTTGTTGTTGACTCACAAATCGAGTTTATACCAAGCCAGCACACACTGCGGTTTCCGGCTGTTGTAATGAACTGTGAAGTGCTTCATGTTCATCGAGACCAATTCGCTTCGTAGAGTGAGATGTTGAAAGTGACGTTTTTTTTTTTTTTTTTGCCTACGAAAATAAAGCTTTCACATTCGATGTCACATCTGAGACACATTATCCTACCACAAATTACGCAGTATAGAGACACGGGACTTGTCAACAAAGAAAGACAGTGACAGACTGAAAGCTAAACATATGTACTGATAAATATTAAAATGATGGAGAATGGGAATGACCAGTAGTGTTCTTAGGAGGGGCATTACGAGTTTACCTGCAGGAGGGCAGTGAGCCACCTTTCTATTTGGTGCCCCGTGTTGCGGGAACCACCAACACACCACACACACACACACACACACACCGGCGCCTCCCTTCATACATTGACTGTTTCTCCCTCCCCCAACCAACATGGATCATCGGAGTCCACCTGCGCTTTTTATTCAAGGTTACTCTGTTTTATTCTAACGTGGTTTATGTAAGGTATCTAAAACATTACAGTCTGTTTTAAAAGTCAACCAGGAGTTTCGATGAAACCATTAAGTGAACAATGTAGCGAGCATCAGAAGAAGAGCGCTGGGGAGATGCCGAGTGAGGAGACGAGAACAGCACCTGGGAACGTGACTGTGAGCACAGCTCCTACTAGAGAGGTACTTCAAATACACACTAATACTTATTTAAAACGACAACATGTCATGGTTTGATGTTATTTGAGTTTTGAAAGAAACTTGGAGTCGTTTGAACACTTGTTGGCTTGCTGGTCTGTCGAGGTAACACAACCCGTCTGTCCGCATTCCTGTTCACGGCTGCGCGCGCGTGTGTGTGTGTGTATGTATGTATGTGTGTGTGTGTGTGTGTGTGTGTGTGTGATTAGTATTATTAAACGTCTTAAGGAATACTTCACCCAAAAATGAAAATTCTGACATTATTTACCCCCATTTGGTTTCAAAAATGTTTAGACTTTTTCCACACAAAAAGAGAATTACAGCTTTCAGTCACCATACCCTTTTATTGCATCTTCTTTCAATACAATAACAGTGAATGGTGATGAAGTTACTATACCTTTAGGACCCCCTTACATAATTTAACGTAGGCCTGCATTTTGTCAGAATTATAGGCAACCGTAGAAAAAAAATATAATAATAATTATGAATATTATTGATAATGTTATTAATATTTATATGATGAAAAATGCCTGCAAATGATGTCGGTGACAGCCTTTTTCAGTAGCGTGTCATCCATGTTCCTTTAGCAATCAAGATACTTCCCTTTTGGTTCACTTGGATACACACTACACTGACTAAACTGACCATTAGTTCCTCAATCTGGACTGCACAGTAGACTATAGTACATGTTTTTATATTGTATACAGATGAGAAGATAAGTAATGTAAACTAGATTTTAAAAAGCCTAGGCAAACTTTGATGTTGGCTTGAGAAAGCCATGGTGAAGTAGTTTTAAAAGCTAGAAGTTTGAAGGTTTTAAGGCCAGATAGGTAGCAGTGTTCATTTTGACAGCAAATTTTGGTTTTTAATTTTAGTTCTAGATATTCTGGATGACAAAGAGGTGTGTTGTTTATCTGTCATATGGTTGTGTTTGATCAGAGATCATAAGCTTTGAATTATCTTCTTGACAGAGTCCTGCACAGCAGAACGGGGTTGTGTCTTCTCACGATGTCATCAGTCCCGTATCCCAGACTCGAACTGAGCACCAGCCTCCATCCTCTGCACCAGCTCCTTCTGCTCAGCCTCCCAGAGATCAGTGGGGCGGCAAATATGAATTTCTGCTCTCCTGTATTGGCTACTGTGTTGGCCTGGGAAACGTCTGGAGGTTCCCCTACCTCTGCTACCGAAACGGAGGAGGTGAGTGACAGTACAGTAAATATGATAGCTAATCTGTTAGGATGTACACTATTCTGTAAAGGTATGGTCACATTTACTGTTTTGCAGCAAAATTTTGTCATTTTAATAAGAATCCACACAATCAGGAGTTTTGCTTGAGGGCTGAAAAGTTCCCAAAGCAGATTTTGTTCATGTTTAGGTTGATCATGCAGATTTGCTGTATTGACCAACAGAAAACTGCTCGTTTTAAAAATTACTTTGGTGTGAGCTGTGCTTCGTACATCACTATGCTATGGACAATGGACCTTTTCCCCCCACAAAATTTTGTGTAAATTTTGTTTATGTGACCGTGCCTTAATTAAAAATCAGTGTGTCTGAAATAAGTAACCATGATTTTCCCACATAAAAAAACTCCTAAGAGATTTTATGAACTTCCTGTGTAAATGGGTCTTTCATGGGTAAACTGGGATGTTTAGTCACCCTAAGCTGAAATCCTGCACTCTGTCCAACCAACCAAAACCAAAAACCTGTAGTAGGGAGGAGGGCACATTCCTCTTTAAACCGCTGAAACAAATGAGCCCAAACCATTAAGGCCTCAAAAAAGGAAGACATTTGCAATGTAAAGATGGTTAGTAATACAAATGAAGAGACCTGTTCATGGATTGTTGGAGGGGGATGTAGAAAAGCACTGTAATTTCCTTGAGCTGGACTTAAACGAGATTGGAAGTTTTATGTTTCATGTTACAATAGTAAATTCTTAAAAAGGAAAGACTCTAATTGACAATTTCAAACAACACTTTGAAGATCAACTCTGAACTATAGCTAAATACCAGAATTGAAACCAAAGAAACACAGTGAGAGCCGGTGGTGTGTGAAAGTGGACACTGAAATTGCTTCCTTTTCTCTTACATATTACATACACACACACACACACACTGATGTTTCAGTTCTGTTCATGAAATGATTTGTTAAATCCAGAATTAACAGCACTTGTAATGTAAAAGGATTTGCAATATAGATTCTATTTGTAATACTGTTTTTTAAATGTTTCGCATGGTTTTAGTAGACTTATTTGATGTGAAATGTGTGAATAGTACAAATCCTGAGGAGGGAAAAATCCCATTGACAAATGCCTGTGATTTTGGAGTGTGGATTTACTGGCACAAATGACAAAATTTGGGGTTGTGGCTTAGTGGTTGGTGCTTATGCGGGTGAACTTTCAAACCGATTCATATTTTTCAAATCCAGCCTCCTCATTCCATCACTTCCTGTCTTGTTTTTACTGTTGGTATGAATAAAAGTGGTTAAAAATCCAACAATAAATATTAACAACAGGAATTAAAATGGAAAAAGAATGTAAACAAATTTATAAAGTCATGAATCTTGACTGTGTGGGGTTGCAGGTGTGTTTCTCATCCCATACTTCATCATGCTCTTCTTCACGGGAATGCCTCTCTTCCTCATGGAGCTCAGCCTGGGCCAGTATGGAGCCGGAGGTCCCATCACCGTCTGGAAGTGCTGTCCCCTCCTCAAAGGTAGCATTACACATGTAATTCATTGACTCTGGCTTAATCATGGTTTGTAAATTGGGCTGTGATTTATGTACATTTGGTTTTGAGTTATATTTATTATTCAAAGTCTCGTAGCTCCACTTTGCATAAGAAGTAAAAATGAATGGTCCTTCTGTTTTGTAATCATCAGTAATTAAATACAGGGCTAAACAAATGGAGATGATTGTGTTGTCCTGGTCTCGTTGCAGGGATTGGTATAGGGATGTTGTGTGTGTCCACTCTTGTGTGTCTCTATTATAATGTTATTATCGCTTGGACGTTCTACTACCTGGGCAGTTCTTTCCAGAGTCCTCTGCCCTGGTCATGTGATGCTCTTCATAACATTCCCTTTTGTCGAGTAAGTCTTACTTGTTTGCTAGTAGGTTAACATAGAATTTTTTGCGTTATCCAGATTAATCAAATATGTTTTTCTTATTCAGAATAAAAAAATCTCTGTTTTCTCTACAGAACAAAACTAATGTCACCCAAAGTCCCTCTGAAGTCTTCTGGAAGTAAGAATTCTCAATTATTTAGGGATGCACCGATACGATACTGGTATCGGTATCAGGCCTGATACTGCTCTCCTGTACTCGTACGCATTAAAATGCCCCGATACCAAAAGTTGATACCACACAGCGCGTGAACAGAGCTGTGTCCAGACAAAGAAACACAGACAACAGAACAAACAGAGCAGAGTGGAGTTATTAGAGATTAAGGATATGTAAGAAGTACATGTATTGATACGCAAAGCACGCTGAGTGGATTGAGTGTGCGGCGGTGCAGATGCGCGAGCTTCTCGAGCAAATATCCCTTTCTCACTGACACCACTGGAAAGTTTGTTGTTCGGTCGGATATGTCAAAAGCAAGTAAGTAAAACAATTCACGTTACTTAAAGGTGACATATCATGAAAAACGGACTTTTCCGGGTTTTAAGTGCTATAATCAGGTCCCCAGTGCATCTACCAATCAAGTAAACGTGGGAAAAGATTAACTCAGTAACTTTGTTTTAATACGTTTTTTTCTGCAAGCGTCTGAAAAAAAGAGCGCGTCTGATCTCGCTCCCCTAGTGACGTTGCAAAGGGATCTCATTATAATATTACCACCCCTGAATCTGGACTTTCCACGCATGGCCCTGTCATTTTGGAGTTCATCAAGTGACACGTGTACCAGTTCTAATTCCATGTGGCGACAGTTTGAGCAAAACAATGCTATACTGTTTGTCATTGGCTAGCACAATGACACAGAACACTATTTCAGTCCCAGCCTCAGACAGAGAGCAGGTGGAGTTTATGTGATTTATTTACTGTATATTGCTGCTGCCACACAGTTCTAAAATAAACAAGCAATTTGATTTCCAGCTGTTACCTTCAGAAGTCATAACCGACGTTTTTGTAACTTATCCCTGTTTTTACGTAAACTTGTGTTTATGAGAAGTTGTTTAGGACTCACATGCTGTGAAGCCACTTTCTTACGTGGCTTCGGATATGTGCATCAGAAAACATTTTAATCAAAAGTTTAAACTAAGATGGTTTAAAACGCATGATTCAGCACGATCACGATGATAAACAAACCAAACAGATGTTTTTAGCACGACTGAGCCTGTAATTGTGCAGGCTCTTTCTGGAAAAGGGCTGGGAGCATCTTATTTGCATTTAAAAAGACATGCTCTAATACGGGGGTTTCCTGCTGCATCCACTCAAAAGGCATTTTCAAATGATATAATAATATTTTTGGGTTATTTTGACTAAAAACTCCATAGTACATTCTGGGCCCCTGCACTTATTACATCTTGTAAAAAGGGCATAATATTCACCTTTAAAGGTACTTGACAGTACGGATAAAGAGCAAGAGAGACGTCGCACCATCTTCTCTTGCATAGCTTGATTGCGGTTCGCTCCAGTAAGCACACTTCCGCCCATGATTAAAACTAAATCGTAATTACAAACAAAAATAAAAGGGCATTCATTATAAACAACCTTATTTTAAACGCAAGCATACCACTTTATTTCAGCGAAATGAAACTGCATCCTGTCTGTCGCTCTCTCCGTTCGGCACAATCAAATGTGAAGGGCGCTTGTCATGTTTTGCCTTACTTGACGTTATGCGTATATGTTGTTTCTGGAATATAATTCGCAGCACGTTTCAGATGATAAAAAACGTGATTTATTTTTCAGAAAATATGTTCATCACTGTTACAAGATTTACAGGTGCATCTCAATAAATTAAAAAGTTGTGGAAAAGTTCATTTATTTCAGTAATCAACTCAAATTGTGACCCGCGTGTATTAATAAATTCAATGCACACAGACTGAATTAGTTTTAGTCTTTGGTTCTTTTAATTTGGATGATTTTGGCTCACATTTAACAAAAACCACCAATTCACATCTCAACAAATTAGAATACGTCATAAGACCAATAAAAAAATTTTTTTTTAGTGAATTGTTGTTCTTCTGGAAAGTATGTTCATTTACTGGACATGTACTCAATACGTGGTTAGGGGCTCCTTGTGCTTTAATTACTGCCTCAATTCGGCACGGCATGGAGGTGATCAGTTTGTGGCACGGGCTGAGGTGGTATGGAAGCCAGGTTTCTTTGACAGTGACCTTCAGCTCATCTGCATGTTTTGGTCTCTTGTTTCTCATTTTCCTCTTGACAATACCCCATAGATTGTCTGTGGGGTTCAGGTCTGGTGAGTTTGTTGGTCAGTCAAGCGCACCAACACCATGGTCTTTAACCCACCTTTGGTGCTTTTGGCAGTGTGGGCAGGTGCCAATTCCTGCTGGAAAATGAAATCAGCATCTTCATAAAGCTTGTCAGCAGAAGGAAGTATGAAGTGCTCTAATATTTCCTGGTAGATGGCTGCGTTGACGTTGGTTTTCAAAAAACACAATGTTCCAACACCAGCAGATGACATTGCACCCCAAATCATCACGACTGTGGAAACTTAACACTGGACTTCAAGCACCTTGGGCTATGAGCTTCTCCACCCCTCCTCCAGACTCTAGGACCTTGGTTTCCAATGAAATACAAAACTTGCTCTCATCTGTAAAGAGTACTTTGGACCACTGGGCAACAGTCCATTCTTCTTCTCCTTAGCTCAGGTAAGACACCTCTGCTCTGACGTTGTCTGTGTTCTGGATTGATCTTCACAAGATGCAGCCAAAATTGTGCCAATTCCTACACGATCTTGGGTGTGGTGGGCCTTGATGCCTTGACCCCAGCCTCATCCCATTCCTTGTGAAGTTCACGTCAAATCTTGAATCGGTTTTTGGCTTGACAATCTCAGAAGGGCTGCGGTTCTCTCGGGGGGTGTGGCATCTTTTTTACGGCCCACGGGTTCCTTCCCACTCACCTGTCGGGTGAACAGCTTTGATACAGCACTCTGTGAATAGCCAGCTTTTTTGGCAATTAATGTTTGTGGTTTACCCTCCTTGTGAAGGGTGTTAATGAATGTCTTCTGGACAACTGTCAGATCAGCAGTCTTCCCCAGGATGGGCAGCCTAGGACCAAACTGAGAGACCATTTTGAAGGAAACCTTTGCAGGTGTTTTGAGTAGATTAGCTGAATGGCATGTCACCATATTCCAATTTGTTGAGATAGTGAATTTGTGGGCTTTTGTTAAATGTGAGCCAAAATCATCACAATTTAAAAGAACCAAAGACTTAAACTACTTCAGCATGTGTGCACTGAATTTATTTAATACAAAAGTTTCACAATTTGAGTTGAACTACTAAAGTAAATGAACTTTTCCATGACATTCTAAATTATTGAGATGCACCTGTATGTATAACGCTTGGCCCCTAACTTATAACAGGAAAGTGTCTTGTGATTACAGTACTGAGCCGCTGCAATGGAGCAGCTCTAATGTGCTATTAAATTAAAGATGGAAATACCTAGAGCAATAAAAGACACCGGGAAAGTAACAAAATTTTTGTAGAATACATTTTAATGGCATAATTATTGTCAGAATAACTGAAGAAAATTCTATTTGCTAAAAATGAACTAAGCCAACTAGCATTAGACACAGCCTAATTCTTTTGGTTTCTGTACCCAGTATTGAAAAAAGTGGTATCGGTGCATCCCTACAGTTTCTCTAGTCTATACACATTTACTAAATTAGTCTGCAAATTACATTCCTTCAGAAATAAATACAATTAAATGAAAAAGGATTTTAAAATAAAAACCAATACATTTTGTTTCATTTTAGTTTTAATGATTACATTTTGTGTTTTAGTAAAAATGTTGTAGTTTGTAAAAATGATTGAATTACTGGGAAAGTTATAAACTTTTTTTGATAAACATTATTTATCAAAGCTTTCCACAGAAATCTGGGTAACATTTTACAATAAGGTTAAATTTGGTAACATTAATGCATTAGGCATCATGAATTAAAAATGTAAAAATATTTACAGCATTTATTAATAATTGTTTGTGTGAATTCAAATTCATTCATATGTTCATGTTAATTTATAACTTTAAATGTTAAATATGTGTATGTTAAAATTAACATTAATCTGTACTACTGTTCAACGTTTTGTATCAGTAAGATTTTGTTTTGAAAGTAATTCAAAATATTATTTATTAATTATTTAATAATATTTCCTTTTTTTTTTTAATACGGCTGTAAGAAATACTTCCTGAAATATGTACCATGATTTACACAAAACATTGAGCAACAATTCAGCATATTAGAATGATTTCTGATGGATCATGTGACACTGAAGACCGGATAAATTTATTTTTAAAATATAGATTCAGAATATTACTGTTTTTACTGTATATTGAATCGAATAAATGCATCCCTGATGAGCATAAACAATTTCTTTAAAAAACATCAAAAATATCTTTCATTAATATATGTTAATTAATGCTGTAAAATATTCTTTGTTGATTGTCATGCTTACCTTCATTAACTGCTGTTAGCAAATTGTTTTGCTTGTGTTTCATGCTTGTTCACATCTTTGAATCTAAAAATACCACAGTTAGTGGTGTGATAAAGTACAGAAAACATGCGTTCAAGTCCAAAATGCTACTGCTACTGACACATACAGACTTATAAAATCTATTCTAGTATTCTGTGGTGGGATTAATGCTAATGTAGCACAAACCACACCTGAAACACTCGCTGAGACTGTTAACATGCGATGAAGCCAATTACCTAATTCTTGAATCTTACACCGAGTGTTTGTGTGTGTTCAGTGAAAAGGTTCTGGGTGTAGTGAACAGTGAAGGGCTGCATGATCCCGGTCCAGTGCGTTGGCCTCTAGCTCTGTGCTTGCTGGCTGCCTGGGTCGTCATTTTCCTTTGCATGCTCAAGGGCATTCACAGCTCCGGCAAGGTGAGACCTCACCCAGACACACCTGAAAACCTTACAGAGATCCACAGCACCTCCAGTTGGCTTCTTTCCCAAAGGGAAAATAGGTGTAGACCAGTAGGCCATTTTAGTATCATTGAGATACTATTATAATTTTTATTAATATTTGGATTTGTTTTTGCCAATATTCATTTTTACATTTAAAGTTTAAAGGGGTCATATGACGCTGCTAAAAAGAAATTATTTTGGGTATTTGGTTGTACTGAAAAATTGGTGTTGTTATATGCGTTTAAGTAAAAAAAAAAAAAACCCATTATTTCCACATACTGAGCATTCTTTTTTTCTCCTCTATCCCCTCCTTTTATTGAAACGCGCGATTTTTACAAATCTCATCAAGCTGAAAGGCGAAGTGTGCTGTCATTGGCCAGCTATCCAGTGCGTTGTGATTGGCCGAATACCTCAAGCGTGAGACGGAAATGTTACGCCCCTCACATACTGTTGAGCCGGGCTGGATTCCGCTTCGCCCCGTGAAAGTTTGATGGTATTCCCTCACGACCACACGGACAGCTCTAGGCAGTGACGAAGGGATATCGTCCTCTTTTGGAAGACCAAACAAAATAGTTTTTGCTTTCACAACGAAGCACACAGCGTCTTCAGGATATGGCTGCAGCGTCAACAAAACTACAGTGAGACTAAAAGTTACGCCTTTTTTCTTTGCGTGAACATTTGGGTGGTGTTTTGCAAATCTTCCCACATCGTGACATAGGCATGTGGGGGCTTGTTAGAATGAGCAGTTTTAGGTAGGCGTGGCTGAACTCTGAACTTTTATAAAGAAGTCTCTTTTGATTTGAGACTTTAGTCTTTGCAACTTTAAAGATCTTCTTTATGCACAAAGAGCTTGTAACACTCCAAAAAGAAAAAAATTGAAATCGCATCATATGACACCCTTTAAGTAATTTATTATTTAATTTAGATTTTTTAACAGTCTATATAGGTTTATTAACGTTTATTTCAGTTTTAGTTTGAGTTATTGTAGTACATCAAGTGGTAAAACAAGTAGGGACCAATTTTCACTATTAACTAGTTGCTTATTAGCATGCATATTACTAGCATATTAGCTCTTTATTAGTATTTATAAAGCACATATTAACTTATTCTGCATGGCATATTTTAGATCCCTTAACCCTGCCCCATACCTAAACTTAAGGGATAGTTCATCCAAAAATAAAAATTTGATGTTTATCTGCTTACTCCCAGGGCATCCAAAATGTAGGTGACTTTGTTTCTTCAGTAGAACACATATGATGATTTTTAACTTTAACCGTTGCAGTCTATCAGTTGTATAATGCATGGCAATGGTAACAAAATCTATGAGAGTAAAAAAAAAAATTAAACCCTGCGGCTCGTGACGACACATTTATGTCCTAAGACACGAAACGATCGGTTTGTGCCAGAAACCGAACAATATTTATATAATTTTTTTACCTCTAAGTATATTTTTTACTCAAGTAACGGAAATTTTGTAGTTTTGTTTAACTTCAATAACCCTGGTGTGGACTTCATATGAAGCCATTTCAGAGCAGATGAGAATATCTTCTACACACAAAAATTAATTTCCCATCTTTCCTCTGATGTTAGGTGGTGTATGTGACTGCCACCTTCCCCTATTTTGTGCTGGTGGTCCTCATCATCAGAGGGGCCACCCTTGAGGGCTCTTTAAACGGTGTTGCCTTCTACCTCACTCCAAACTGGGCCCATTTGGCTGATGCACAGGTACAATTTCCTAAACAACACCATTTTTTAAATAAATGCTACAAGCTTCCATTCCCTTCAGTTCTGTATTGTATTGTATTGTATTGTCATTGCAGGTTTGGAATGATGCTGCATCGCAGATATTTTATTCTTTGGGTATTGGGGTTGGTGGTCTACTGTCAATGGCGTCATACAATAAATTTGACAATAATGTCATCAGGTGAGGCTTTTTACTGTGGGAAAACACTGTTTTTGTTTGTTTTTTACCCCTGAAACATTATTTAAAAGTCTCAAAACAATTTCTCATCTCACAGGGATACTCTAGTCATCACCATTGGGAACTGCTGTACCAGTTTTTTTGCAGGATTTGCCATTTTCTCTATCCTGGGTCATATGGCTTGGAGGAAGGGTGTGCCTGTGGGTCAGGTGGCAGACTCAGGTACATCCTGTTTAGCCTGTCATGTTACTTCTCTCTCTTCTGACATCCCCCAGATAGCTTAGCACACTCTAGCACTATGATTTATAGTCACTTAAAAAATTTTCACATTTAATGTTCAAAAGCCAGTGCATAATTTGTCATTTTTAAGAGTGTTGGTGATTGTATTTTACTTGTTAGGTCCTGGTCTGGCTTTTGTTGCCTACCCAGAAGCCCTGGCTCTTCTCCCTGGATCAGTGTTTTGGTCCATTCTGTTTTTTCTCATGCTCTTTATGCTGGGAGTGGATACACTGGTAAGACCCTCCAGTACATTCAGGTTTTCTCGAGTTTAATGTTTTTTCATGTGGAAACCTCTGATCTTTTTATTTTTGTTGATATAGATGTCAGGGAAACTGACATACTGTATTTGTACACTCTTGACAAGTTAGTCCTTTGTTTAATTCTTGCTATTGTGAAGTTTTCTCTCTTTCTCTCTCCTGCAGTTTGGTAACATGGAGGGGATCTGTACAGCTGTGCTGGATGAGTTTCCTCAGCTCAGATCCAATCTGAAGCACAAGACGCTGTTCCTGGCGCTGCTCTGTTTCTCCTTCTATCTCATGGGCCTGCTGCTCATCACTGATGTAAGAGCAACAAACTGACCGATAATAGGATTTAGTGGTTGACGGTTTTATAAATAGTAAATATATGTGTACAGATGTCCAGAGTTTAGTAATGTAGCTGTAATGTTTAAAATCATAATTCATTATCTTGTCCATCTTCATATTGTCCATTAGTGATTCTTTTAATGATATCACTGTTTTTGTTGTCATAGACTTTCATTTTATTTTGTGTTTTTCCATCACAGGGTGGGATATACTGGTTCACACTCATAGACTCATTCAGCACAAGCTTTGGTCTCATCATCATTACTCTCTTCATGTGTATTGGCATCTCATTCTTTTATGGTACACTCACTTTTATTTCCTCCTGGGTGATGGGCTGATATTGGTAGGGCTTCTGATGAAGAACACAACACACATATTCAGTTTTATCGGAGGCACTTCATAAGATATTACATGAAAAAATAAGGATTTATTTATTTTAGATGGATTTGTATTTTATCATAAAGTCTACACAGATTTCTACTAAATACAATTTTCACAACATGAACATTAAATGAATAGTTCACCCTAAAATTTAAAATTTGCTGAAAATGTACTCACCTTCTTTTACCCAAGATGTAAATGTTTGTTTATTGGAACAGATTTGGAGAAATGTAGCATTACATCACTTGCTCACCAATGGATCCTCTGCTGTGAATGGGTGCCGTCAGAATGAGTCCAAACAGCTGATAAATACATAAAAATAATCCACAAGTAATCCACACGAGTCCAATCCATCAATTAACAGCTTGTAAAGTGAAAAGCTGCTTGTTTGTAAGTGAAAAAATCATCTCATTTGAATCAGGAGAGAAATATGCATTTTTACTGTTTACAAGTGAAAACTGTTCAAAACAGTTCTAAACAAATATGTAAGTGAATTGTTCACTGTGGAGGAAGTGCTATTATGGATTATGGACTCAAATTTTGGCCAGAAGTGACTGTTTATATTTAAAACGCCTTAATGATGGATTTGTTTCTTATAAACAAAAAGCTTTTCTCTTCACAAGAAGTTGATTCATTGATAGATTGGAATTGTGTGATTATTGTGATGTTTTTTTTATCATTTGAACTCTCATTCCGACGGCACCCATTGATGCAAATGATTAATTGGAATGCTAAATACTGTGAATATGTTCCTATGAAAAAACAAAACTCATCTATATCTAGGATGGCCTGAGTACATTTTTAGAAAATGTAAATTTTTGTATGAACTACTCCTTGTTCCTACCTGAACATGTCAGTCACCCTGTTTCCATTTATTAATGTCTCATGATTAGCATCTGCTAAATAATAACAACTTCTCTGTCACATGTCACACTGTCTTAGCTGCAGTTCTTTATAGGTGATGTGACTGCACTCTGTGATCTATATTATATTTGCATATGCTGATGTAATTGCAGGGGTGAACCAGTTCTGTCAGGACATTGTGGACATGATCTGTCACTGTCCTCCCTGGTGCACAAAACTGCTATTGTACTTCAAAGCCTGCTGGGTGGTTTTCACTCCCTTCCTGCTAACGGTGGGTGTCCTATTTTTGGTTTGGAAATATTCATCTATAAGGTTTGAGCAGAATGTTTAATGTTTGAGCAGAATCATAGTGCAGTACAGTCAGTAACTTGGTTCTGCTGCAGAGTGGAATCAAACACCATGACTGTCCTGCATCCAGCGTAATGAATAATTCAGTTGCTGAGACACTGAATCTCATTAACAGTGATAGTCCCATTCACAGACTGAGGCCTCAGTCTTTATATTCAGATTGTTTTCTCTGTGCAGTTCATTCTGACCTACATCTTCATAGAGATGTACCGAACGTCTCTGCACTATGGCACCTATGTGTACCCAACCTGGGGCAAAGCGTTGGGCGTATGTATGGGCGCCTTCTGCTGTCTGCAGATTCTCATCTGGGCCATAGTGGCCGTCAGTAAAGAGTCTGGCACTCTTAAAGATGTAAGTCCCTTCAAAACCGCCATATTTATTTATACATTCGAGGTCAGTAAGATTCAAAGAAATTAATACTTTTATTCAGAAAGAATGCATAAGATTAATCAAAAGTGACAGTAAAGACATTTATAATGTTACAAACTGCGTCGTTTTTCAAGATAAATGTGGGGGGGGTGGTGGAGGTTAGCATACGTGACCGTAATAGAGGTTTTAAAGATCCTGAAAAAAGTATTACGTTTTTTACAAAAAATGTTAAGCAGCACAACTGATTCCAACATTGATAATCATAAGAAATGTTTCTTGAGTAGCAAATCAGCATATTAGAATGATTTCTGAAGGATCATGTGACACTGAAGACTGGAGTAATGAAATTAAAATTCAGCTTGGCCATCACATCAATAAATTACATTTTAAAACATATTACAACAGAAACATTTTTTAAATTACTATAATAATATTTAACGTAATTCAGTGCTTTACGGTATTTGTAATCACCTAAAGCAGGCCTTTGCTTGAGCAAGCCACTTCCTTTTCAAAAACAGTAAAAAGAATCTTGACAACATCTACTATTATACTTATAATATAATTACATTGGGTACGGAAAGTATTCAGACCCACTTACATTTTTCACTCTTTGTTATATTGCAGGCATTCGCTAAAATCATTTAAGTTAATTTTTTGTCCTCATTAATGTATACACAGCACACCATATTGACAGAAAACCACAGAATTGTTGACATTTTTCCAGATTTATTAAAAAAGAAAACCTGAAAAATCACATGGTCCTAAGTATTCATGTGCACTCATATATTTAACTCAGGTGCTGACCATTTCTTCTGATCATCCTTGAGATGTTTCTACACCTTCATTTGAGTCCAGCTGTGTTGATTATACTGATTGGACTTGATTAGGAAAGCCTCACACCTGTCTATATAAGACCTTACATTTCACAGTGCATGTCAGAGCAAATGAGTATCATGAGGTCAAAGGAACTGCCTGATGAGCTCAGAGACATAATTGTGGCAAGGCACAGATCTGGCCGAAGTTACAAAAAAATTTCTGCTGCACTTAAGGTTCCTAAGACACAGTGGCCTCCATAATCCTTAAATGGAAGACGTTTGGGGACGACCAGAACCCTTCCTAGAGCTGGCCGTCCAGCCAAAACTAGCTATCGGGGGAGAAGAGCCTTGGTGAGAGCGGTACAGAAGAACCCAAAGATCACTGTGGCTAAGCTCCAGACATGCAGTCGGGAGATGGGAGAAAGTTAAAGTCAACCATCACTGCAGCCCTCCACCAATTGGGGCTTTATGGCAGAGTGGCCCGACGAACCTCTCCTCAGCAATGCTAAATACACCTGAAGGACTCCAAGATGGTGATTAAGATTCTCTGGTCTGATGAGACCAAATAGAACTTTTTGGCCTTAATTCTAAGCGGTATGTGTGTAGAAAACCAGGCACTGCTCATCACCTGTCCAATACAGTCCCAACAGTGAAGCGTGGTGGTGGCAGTATCATGCTGTGGGGGTGTTTTTCAGCTGCAGAGACAGGACGACTGGTTGCAATTGAGGGAAAGATGAATGCGGCCAAGTGCAGGGATATCCTGGATGAAAACTTTCTCCAGAGTGCTCAGGACCTCATACTGGGCCGAAGGTTTATCTTTCAACAAGACAATGACCCTAAGCACACCGCTAAAATAACGAAGGAGTAGCTTCACAACAACTCTGTGACTGTTCTTGAATGGCCCAGCCAGAGCCCTGACTTAAACCCAATTGAGCATCTCTGGAGAGACCTAAAAATGGCTGTCCACCAACGTTTACCATCCAACCTGACAGAACTGGAGAGGATCTGCAAAAAGGAATGGCAGAGGATCCCCAAATCCAGGTGTGAAAAACTTTGTGCATCTTTCCCGAAAAGACTCATGGCTGTATTAGATCAAAAGGGTTCTTCTACTAAATACTGAGCAAATGGTCTGAATATTTAGGACCATGTGATATTTCATTTTTTCATTTTTTCTTTTTTAATAAATCTGAAAAAATGTAAACAATTCTGTGTTTTTCTGTCACTATTGGGTGCTGTGTGTACATTAATGAGGAAAAAAAATGAACTTAAATGATTTTAGCAAATGGCTGCAATATAACAAAGAGTGAAAAATTTAAGGGGGTCTGAATACTTTCCGTACCCACTGTATATGTACCTACATGTATAATAATATATAATGTCATTTTTAGATTATTTTAAAATAAATATATATTGTGCCCGAGTTATTTTTTCTTATTTAGAATTGTATCAGCAGGTATGTGTGTGACATGTTCATTCTGACATACGTTTCTTGTGTTCAGCGCTTCCAGAAATCCATCCGTCCCCTCAACTCCTGGCGTGTTAACAACATAAACACAACCTCTCAGGATCAGCACGTGGAACCCCAGAGAGTTGAGGGACCCTTCACGGTTAACCTGACTGAAGCGGACTTCACCTCCATGAACTGGGAGGCCATAAGCGAGGCGTAACACTGCCCCAAATGTTAGGAGGCATTACTGAATCTCAAAAAGACAAGTACTGGTGAGGACTTTGGTTTGGAGAATCGTACACACTTCCTCACCAGTCCAGCTGGACTGAAATTAATTGACTGTCTTATAGGACATTTAATACAATTAATTTTTTTTTATTTATGCTCATTAGACATAGTACTGGGCCTAAGCCAGAGACCGAGAAACCCAAAAGACATTTGGATTCTTTGGCTGAATACTTGATGTCCTAAGGACTCCATTTCGTGCTGTTCATCTAGTCTTTTCATCAAAGAGTGTATAGGCTTATTTTATAAGGTAACAGACCTAGTAACATATGTTTTTCATTTACAAGAGCCAGGTCAAATCAAATCAGGTCAATGCCTTTAGTAGACATTGTTTAACAAAACAGAACTTATTTGATATAGTAACAGTTCACATGAATAAAATAAAATGTAGTACAAGAGGCATTGTAAAGCCTCCTTAGAATGTTTAAATATGCTATCATAACCTTTTGAAGTGCCACGAATTCAGGAAATAAAATCAAAATGGTTTCATAAGTTGTTCTCAGCTGAAGCTGTTTGTTTACCATGGGCAGATTCAGCTTATTTCAATGGCCTACCAAGGCCGTGCACACTTTGAATAAAGCAAACTTCCTTATGACAGAGGCGGCGCTGAAACAGGTTTGTTTATTCAGAGCACTATGGTAACAATGTTAAACCTGCCCTTGTTGGGGCTTTGTTTTGGACACTAACTCATTGAGCTATCTTGATTTAGATGGTTTCTCTGAGCGTGCCTAGCCATTTAATGTTCTGCTCCACCACAGTTGATGCAAACAAACCTTCAGCAGATGTTAAATACAGCAGAGAAATGTGTAGAGTGCACTGGCAAAAAAAAAAGCTCTGGCATTTATGAAGTTCAACTTAGCCTGCATGAACAATTCAAGAATTTGGTATATATTTATACACACTCAGGGACTGAATATGTGCAGTGTTGGGTCTGTCTACTGCATTGGTGTATGTTTCACAGTGGATTTCTGTGAACAGTGATGGAATAGCTACTTCCTGTACAGATTTTCAACAGCTCCATGACACAAAGAGGTTTTTCAAAAAATGCAATGCCGAGGAAGTTAACCTACACTTAGCCCTGAGAACTATCAAACTTATTATTTTTGGTCAAGAAAGTCTCAAATTAAACCTAAATTCTGCTTGTGGTTTATGGAATATTGTTTCTGCTAATTTAAGAAAAAAAAAACTAATTAACTGATTTGTTCATAAAGTACACTACCGTTCAAAGGTTTGGTGTCAGTAAAATTAAATCAAATAAACAAAATTATTTTTTCCTGTGATGGCAAAGCATATGATATATATATATATATATATATATATATAAACATTCTTTGATCAATTTGATGTTATTACTGAATAAAATTCTTAAAAATAAATCTAATAATCTTATTGACCCCAAATTTACAGTATGAATGGTTGAGTATGTGCCAAAATAAAAAAATAAAATTAATTTCATTTAGATTTTCACATGGACAATACATTGTCAAATTAAAAATACAATTAATAAGCTGGCCTTTAAATTTCCTTACGAAGACTGCCAAAATTAAAATTGAATGTGAAAAAATAATAGCTAGTAATAATGACAAAATATATATAAAAATTTAGCGTTTACTGTTTGTCAAGAAAAGAAACTCCCCAGTTTATGTCAGCACACAACTTTTAATTAGAAAAATACCCTCCCTTTTTATATCTTATTTTATTACTTCTCGGGTATGAAAGGACTTCAGTGGCATGTAGCATGAATCAAGTTAAAGGCATGTAGTTACAAGCCAGAGACGAGAACTACAGTACATTTCCTGTCTGTGGCTAACACAAAGGCAGTTTACTGCAATAACATTTGGCAATGCTTAAAATGAAAGGCACCTATTTCCTCTGTGAGGAAGTAACAAGTTTAAAACATTTTAAAACAGATTTTGATAACAGAAGAAGAATCCAAAAGCAAGTAACATCTGTCAATACACGCGCACAGTTGCTGCATACAAGGACTGGGTCATACGGAGGCGTGTTTTCAGCAGGGGGACACAATGATGGGCTGCTGCATGTGAAAACGAAAGAAGTCCAAGCAAATCCTATGTAAACCAACAGCAGAGTAGGTGAAGTCATTTGTATGTGCTGAAAGCCTTTGCATGCGTTTGCTTTGAGAGTGAAAGCTCCAGCTCACGCTAACTACAAATAAAAACAGAAGAAACTCTCACACCAAAAATGTAGTAATAAATAAATGTACAGTGATATCATACCTGTTCCCAACAAATGACTGTTTCTGTTCCCGTTGGTCAACACAATTACGATATAAATCAAAAATTCCACATAAATTACATGTTCTTACTAAAACTCTTCAAGGTTAAAAAGTACCATTGTGCTAGTCTTAGTCCTGTTATGTTTGCCATTTCCCCATACTGCTGTTATTTCTTCGGCCTCTTGAAGAGTTTGGTAAAGGTGTGCTTCTTGCGGCCCGTGCTGAAGCCTTCAGTGTCGTCTCCTGTGGAGCCGCTGTCCTCGTCCACCAGGATCTTCTTGCCTGTGATCTGAGAGATTCGGTTACCACCCTTTCCTGTAGGCGATGATGAGCCGTCCTGCTCGGAGGTGTAGATGAGAGAGCGCATCGAGTCGACTGAGTTGAGGCTAGACGGCTGAGAGTGGATCTCTCCGAGACTGGCACACTTCTCCATGCCAAAGGTCTTTTTCTGCAGCAGAGGGCTGTTGGTGGAGGAACCACTGTTGGATCTGGACAGCTTATTGTAGAGTGGAGTTGAGGTGCAGCGCTGGGCGTCTCCATACTGAGACACCGAGAGGGAGGAATCCGATTCGGACCGGTTCAGATCCCTTGATGACGGGATAAGGAGAGAAGAGGATATCAGAACCTACACATTTGCTTTCCCTTAGTCTGTAAGTTTCAATTTTTGAACTTCGTCAACATGAAAGCGCAGCCACAACCCATTTACTTCCATAAAACAGTGTTTTTCCCAAGTGAAACATTGGGAATGCTGTTTGTAGTGGAATGGTGGTGACTACGCTCTCCTGAAACAACTCAAGCACCTACAGCACTTTTGACTGAAGTCAAAGAGTCAAGTTCACCCTCAAAATTATCTCACAAATTTCAATGGCTTTTTCAAATCTATCATGATTTGCTATTATTCCCACAACCTTACCATTTATAGCAATGGTAATCAGCATTAAATTACTGCATTAATTATTGGATAAAAAAAAAGCTGTAGCTTTATCCAGCTGTAGTATTAAACAAGCCTAAGTTAATTATTTAAAAAATTACAATTTTCAAAATTAAAATATAAAATTATTAAAAATATAAAATACTTAAATTATATATGTTATAATTATTATCATAGTTATACTAGAAAAAAAAATAGGGTTTCCCCATTCCCTATCTGTATGGGCCTAGCAATATCCACCTCCTAATTTTTGTTTTATTTCCAAGTGATCAGAGGCAGAACCATTGCTATTTTATTACATTGAGACACTACTATAATTTTTCAATAGCTTTATTTTTTGTATTGTATTTTCTGTTTTCATTTTAATTGCATTTAATTACGTTATTGGGTTTTTTCATTTGTCGTAGTTGTTTTAAAAAAAAAATGATATTTTCTTATTTACTTTTTATTTAATTTTTCTTTATTTAGTATATCTATCTATCTGCTCATTGTTTCAGTTTACATTTATGTTAATTTTCAAGACCAAGATGGGTTTTGGTTTTATTTTAATTAACTAACCCTGGATGTACTAAAGGGGTCCTATTATGCTCTTTTACAAAGTGATTTTGATTTTGTTTTGGTGGTGTACTAGAACAGGCTGTCATACTAAGTTGTTCGAAAAACACATTCTTTTTCACATATTTTACATTATTACAACCCCTCTCTCCCCAGTCTGGCATGAACAACTCAAATAGTTCCTGTATCAAATGAAAGCCCGCCTTCTAAAACACGAAAAATAAAAAAAAAAATGTGGCTGTGATTGGTGTAGCTGGGCCATTGTTTGTTTGTGATTGGTTAGCTGGGCCAGTGTGTGTTGTGATTGGTTAGCTGGGCCAGTGTGTGTTGTGATTGGCATAGTGATAACACTCGTTGCCTTCTCTAGTGCAGCTCAACCAGGTCTCGTCCCATTCGATATTTGTGATATCACAAATCCCAGAAAATATGACTTGTAGTCCAAACGAGTCGTTTGTTGTACTTTTTGAAAGTGATTTCTGTAAAAATCGCTTTTGAAACGAACTAATTAAAAAGTTAAAAAGCATAATAGGACCCCTTTTAAGTTCAAATGTAATTTAAGTTCAAATTCAAGCTCAACGCCTGTAAATAACCGTACTGTGTGAACGTAACCGTATTAAGGACTCAAATACAGGACTGACGACCGTATTCTGCTGCTGTCAGATCATATTGACTTCATGCTGGATTAGTTCAGTTTCTCACAGTGTTTACATTTAAATAGTTAAATGGAGATTATCTATTAACTAAAAAGTTAGTTCATGACAAGTGAAATTATAATATAATTATAATATAGTAAATATATTATAATTATAATGTATTACAGATACAAAATTGACATTCACAAAAATATCTTATACTAATTAGCATGAAATTAATAGATAAGCTTCATGAAATAAAAGAACTTTGTTAGCAAATTGTTGTTTAGGACTGAAAATAGTTCAGTATTTATCAATTCAAAACTGGGAGGTTATGGACACCCTACACACATGCCGTGTGTGTGCACAGCAAACAGTGTGTGAGGTACCCAATGCTTTGAGTCCTCTGATCACTGCGTGAAGCAGTGAACCCTGTTGGCGGCAGACCTGAGACCGCCTCCACTGAGGTGAAGTATGAGGAATGGTACTGCAGCGCAACAAAACGAGAGCCGGAGGAGGAAGACAGGAGTGAGGTAGAGATGATGGAGGGATGAGACAGAGAGGAAGAGAGGGAAGGCATAGGGAGAGACTCCACATGGCCGATTGAGTGGCTGCGAGCCTGGCGCACATAGGGGTGGCCGGGGGGCCGCAGGGTCCCGGCCTCACTCTCATTGTCTTCTACCAACCTCTGTGAGCTCAGGTTCAACGTGGGGTCTCCGTGTCGTGGCCGCAGGGACATTAGGCTAGGAGCTGAAGAGAGGCACACAAACAGATGTTTATCTGTATTAGTGAGCGGACATTCAAATCATTCAGTCTCTGTGAGATCTGTATGCACGTGGAAGAGATAGTCTAATCAAATAATCTTATCAAGTTTCTGTCCCATGAATTATAATGTTATAGGTCGTTCAAAACACTACAGTTACATTTTGATTTTGCTTAGTTAAAACTATACAATAGAAATTAAACTAAACAACAGAAATATCGTCAGTATAGACAATCATGATTTAATCTTGATTTAATTTTTCATTTCTTAATGTAATATTTTTATTACATGTAGGTAGTTTAACGCCTGCCTTTGTTACAAAAAAATCTACCACAGTACATATACATGCCTGAAACACATTTTGGAAGCTGGGAGGAGTGTTTTACAGTGATAAAAGCACATTAACTGTGGTTAATGAAGGAAAATAGAGTGGGGGAGGAAACAGAGCTGATGATATGGCACAGGAAATGAACACACAAAAGTGTGAAAGCATTGCAAGACTGCAGTGCAAAGAGGATCAGTGTCCACAAAAACTGCACTATGACAGATATGCGGTTTTCAGCCTACGCGAAAATAATGCAGTGATGCAGCTCTTGGTTATGTATGAAACATTTCAAATGGATAATGACTGGCTGACTGTACATTAAGGTACTTATTACACTGCTACTAAACAAATAAATGAATAAATGGACATGAAATATTGCTTTGAGTGAAATTATTTTTATGTCAGAAGACCCATGGAGAGAGATGAAAGATGTGAAATGAGCACAGCTAAGTAGGACACCCGTCTGATTCACCAAGAATTATGTGTATTATGCTTATTTACTGTACTGTACATGCACATGAGAACTTTTTGTTAATTCCTCCCTAATTCACAACACGTGTGTACTCACATGAATTTCTGAACATTGTTGTGATGTAATGAAATTTAGAGTATTCTAAATGAGCAACTGTGTGCCTGAGGTTTTAATTAGCATAAAACATGTTGAAATACACTGTGTAAAAGTCTTAGGCCATTAGTATTTTCAAAAAAAAAATAATTAAAAGTTATTTCTGTCTTTTGCTGTAGTGTGTCAGTAGGAAATATCAGTTTACATTTCCAAACATTCCTTTTGCCATTTATTGTAATAATTCAGTGAGATTTTTGTATCCACAAGGAGTCTGACAGCAGCCAGTGCTCTGATCTCACCATCATCCAGTCCGTCTGAGATTACATGAAGAATCAGAAAAAACTGAGACAGACTAAATCCAGAAGAACTGTGGCAACGTCTCCAAGATGCTTCAAGATAACTTTAGCTCCTACAAAGCTACAGTGCTGTGAAAAGTTCTAAGCACTTGTGTAAACATGCTGAGGATGCTATCATAATAATTATGTCATAAATAGATTTTATTTATCAATTACCTTCTATTAACTAAATCAAATCAATATTTTGTGTGACCTTCCTTTGCGTTTAAAACGTAAGAGTTTTACTCAAAGTTAAAAAAAAACAAAGTTTTTGCCCTAGGTGCACTAGTTTTTCAGGTAGCTTTGTAGGTAGGATTCTTGAAGTGTCTTGGAGACGTTGCCACAGTTCTTCTGGATTTAGTCTGTCTCAGTTTTTTCTGATTCTTCATGTAATCTCAGACGGACTGGATGATGGTGAGATCAGAGCACTGGCTGCTGTCAGACTCCTTGTGGATACAAAAATCTCACTGGATTATTACAATTAATGGCAAAAGGAATGTTTGGAAATGTAAAATGATATTTCCTACTGACACACTACAGCAAAAGTCACACTACTGACAAGACAGAAATAACTGGCTTAAAACCATTTTTTTGTTGGTAAAAATACTAGTGGCCTAAGACTTTAGCACAGTAGTGTAGATTAAACCATTTAATCTATTTCAACATTAATAAGGCCACCAAGAGTATGTGATTTTTTAAGTATGTGTGGTTTCAGTTACATTTTTCACAATTTAGAATAATATTCAGTTACTGATGAAACATGGTTTGTTTGTTAAAACATTTGTATGCAGATTTCATGTACACATTTGTATGCATGCACAGTTGAATGAAACCCATTATCTGCTTGCGACTACAACTTATACAAGTTATACGAGCATATACAAAATCAATGTACAAAAATGTTTATGCGCAGAACTTTGCAATCGTCCATTCAAAATATTCCAAAGAGCTGTGTAGTAAGTTTAAATACAGGCTTTGCACACTGTGCTTAAGGGATTTTCACCCAAAAATGAAAATTCTGTCATTAATTACTCACCCTCATGTCGTTTCAAACCCGTAAGACCTTCGTTCATCTTCGGAACACAAATTAAGATATTTTTGATGGAATCTGAGAGCTGTCTGACCCTGCATAGACAGCAACACAACTGAAATGTTTTCAAGTCCAGAGACGTAGCAAGGAGATCTGTAAAATAATCCATGTGACATCAGTGGTTCAACCGCAATTATACGAAGCTACGAGAATACTTTTTGTGCGAAAAAAAAAAAAAACTTTATTCAACAATTTGTCTCCTCCGCATCACCATGTAACGCCATTTTGGAGAGTATCAGCTGGACTAAACAACGTATGCTGTTCTGTGTCAGCTGCGTCACGCCGGATCTGTTTCCTATGTTGTTGTGATTTGATCTGAACGAAAACAGCGTATCCGTGTGACGCAGCTGACACAGAACAGCATACGCTGTTTACGTCCAGCGGATATTCTCCAAAATGGCATCAGGGTGATGCGGAGGAGACGAATTGTTGATGTCACATGGATTATTTTACAGATCTCCTTGCTACGTTTCTGGACTTGGGAACATTTCAGTTGCGTTGCTGTCTATTCAGGGTTAGACAGCTCTCAGATTCCGTCAAAAATATCGTAATTTGTGTTCCGAAGATGAACGAACGTCTTACGGGTTTGAAACGACATGAGGGTGAGTAATTAATGACAACATTTTCATTTTTGGGTGAACTAACCCTTTAACACTGGGTTAACGTCTTTTTTAACCATAGATTAAGGCCACTTTTAACCTTGGTTTAACACAATTTTACTCACTAAATTGTAAAAAGAAGTTTGACAAATTGATTTTAACTCAATGCTAACACCAAGTTGCTGTGCTAAAGACAATATTGTGAATCACTAACCTAGAAACCCAGCAACAGAATAAGAAAAAAAGTAAAAATAACCCAGGGTTAACTATTTCAGTGTGGAAAGCACATAGAGATATATATATATATATAAAGAAAACTTTGGGTTAGCTAGCTACAGAGCATTGTTTTGCAGCACAATTTCAATATAAAGTGTGGTCACACAAGTGACATTTTGACGGAAATTTGTGGACAAAAAAGGTCCTCTGTCTATGGTAAATAGTGTAGAGATATATAAAACACACCTCACACAGACGTCATTTTCAAACAAAGCAGCTTTCTGTCGGACAGTGTGGCGAATTCTCACGAACAGCCTGAAACTATTGCAAAATCTGCAAGCTAAAATTCCTGATCGTGAGAATTCCTGTTGTAATGAATGTATTAAGCCCGCAAAACTTCAAACAACGTTAAATGTGACCGTACTTTAAAACTTGCTATTTTGGGATGTTAAGTTGTCATCAGTGTAGACGTAGAATCAGTGGCTCCTAATTCATAACATCTACGATAATGATCGCAATAGACCTGGTAAATTTTGGTCAACATTTTACATTCTCTGGTGTTTATCCACACTGAGATGAACATAAAGAGCAGCACTGATTTCACATCTGCACTTTAAAACGTTTAAAGGTGTCTTTTTAAGAGCTGGATACACAATTTCCATCTAGAAGGTCTTAAATGGGCAGTGGGAATGGCACAGAAAGATTTGCTTTGTGTTAGCATTGGCTGAGAGAATAAAGGGGGTGGTGCCAACCAGAAGGGATTGGTTTCCACAGGGATTGGCTCTCGGAAGCCACGGGCCAAAGGTCGCTCACTCGCCGATCCATCTGCCAGGCGGCATCTGCGGACATTAGCCAATGATATCACACCACGGAAAAGCAAAGCTCAACGGAAAGCTTAATTGCCATGTATTAGGGTTAGAAAACTGGTCACTGGATCATTTTAATGTGGTTATAGACGGCTGAGAAGCTTTATATTGTGACACAGATGAATATGATCAGATTCAGCAACATGAAAGTACGTTTAACTCATTGTACCACATTTGTGTGCATGATAAACTCACATTGTAGGGTTCCTGGGGAAAGTATGTCCTCGTCCATGTCGTCTAGGTCATCGGATAGCAGTAGGTGTTGGGGTACAGTGGGGCGTATGCCCAGGAAAGCAGGGTCCAGGTTGAGGGCAGAGGCCAGAGACGACATGCCAGGGTTATTAACAATATTAAACCCCGTCAGAATCTCAATTTGCTGCCATCGATGAAGCTTTTCTCTTAGAGCAGCGGTCACTTCTCCCAGAGCCTGTCTGCAGAAGTTAGAGAGAAAGAGAGGTGAGGTTTGGTTTCGTTGCTCTACACTCTAAAAATAAAGGTCCTTATCTATTATTCCATGAAGAACATCCATGGAACCTTTCCATTCAATTCTTTATAGTGGATTAAAGGTTCTTCAAATTAATAAAAAGTTCACATTAAGAAACAAATGGCTCTTTTAAGGACTTCTCGTTGAAAGGTTTTTTGGGAACCAAAAATGGTTCTTTAATAGCATTGCTGCAAAAAACACTCTCTCTGGAACCTTTACTTTTAATTGTGTAGGTTAAAACAGGTCTTTATTTCAGCTTGCACATTACATCCAAAAATGGTAAGAGCGACTCACTTGGCTGAGAGGATTTTGTGATCAACATCGTCCAGTGAAGAGCTGTGGGCCACGTGGAACGTCCCAAAGAGTGTTCCTCTCTTCTTCTTGATTTTTTCTGCCTGTTATAGTGGTCACAACATCATAGTTAACAGCACTACTTAGATGTTCAGCTCGTGGAACAGGCAAAATAGATTTAATATTCAGTTAAAGCTAGTAATCTGTGAATATTTGACCGTCTCACCCCTTCTTTAGCCACTATGAGCTGTCTTTCTGCTTGCTGTTTCTTAATGTTGTAGTACTGCACTTCCACCTCGTGTGTGAGCTGCAGCCATTTCTGCAGAGCTTCAGGAGGAGCCCAGCCACTCCTCAACTCCAGCTCCCTCTCAGCCTTCTTCAGAGCCATTCGCACCTAAAACAAACACACAAGCTCATTAATATTGGCTGCAGGAGGGAGGATGTTTTGAGGAGGGAATTGTGTAAAACCTCTTCTGTGCCACTTCAGCAGTTCCCATGGTGATGGGACACCTTTAAGGTGAATGTTGCTGGCAAGTCAATGGTGGAAAAAAAGCACTACTTTTCAACAAAATAAATCTAAGGGCAGGAACTACTCATAGAAATGATAACTTTAGTTGAATTTCATAATAGTGCTGTCAAAAGATTTTTTAAAAATTGATTTTTTTTAAAATGATATTAATCACGATTAATCCAACCTAATATTTAAGTTTTTAAATATTAAATATTCATTTCAAATATAGCCATTCAACATTACAGTATAATTGAGAGCTGTCAATTTTAACATTTATTAGACTTTCAAAAATAACTTCTAATTTAAGTGAACTTAAAACAATCTACACATACAGTAAACTTTAGCAAGTAGGAAATATACAGAAATGGAATACCGTTATCAAACACTAAATTCTAAATTAAATATACATGAATCCTTAAAGCTACAAAATTATTGATTTCCTCTTTTTTTCTTTCGTTCTTTGATTAACAGACATCACAGCAGCTGGGTTATTAGGTTATTTGGCTGCTATTACTTTAAAGAGGTCTGCTGCTGTGGCCTGCTGACATACACGATCTGACACGCATCTTATTTTCTCACAAATATTTACCTTTTCTGACCCACTTCAGGTCTTAACGTCTGACGAGTTAAATCGGGTGTGTTAGATGATGGAGACAGTGCTGGGCTGCTCCAGGATACTTACATGCATGCACAGTTATAAGGCAGCTTTAATGGCCTTTTTGGTAATTTCATGACTTATCTGATGACATAAATACCTCTGTTACGGGCTGTCAAGCATAAAGAGTGCACGACGAAGGAGTCCAAGTAAGATCTTTTAATAAACCAACAGGGAGAAAACAAGAACATCCATAATCCAAACAATGCGACACCGACTGCTGAGACCCAGGTTAAATACATGGAAAACGTAATCAAGATGAAAACAGACAGGTGTGGATCAAATAACAACTAATGTGGAGACAAACGCGGGAAGACTGAATGCAGGGGAACAGAGACCAGAGAAAACTAAACCAAATTGAAAGAACAGAACATAACTGAAAATCAGCATTGCATGCTCGTAGTTTCTTTTGCTCTTTAATATGAAATGCTATACAGCATGCCAGCGCATTTGTGTGTGCAATTGAAGAGCACATACTATGAGCATAGTATAACGGGCAGGAAAATTGGTTTTTACTGATATATGGCCTGACAACATCTCATCTGACTGCAGTTAAATGTTGTTCTACAGAAGCTCCCTCGTCACCTGTGCCTTTTATTTTGTGTTTGTTTGACTAGCGCCTGATGGTGAGGCAAAGTTGGAGGGCACGTCTGAAAAGTCTCCCGTTTGATGTGGTCGTAAATGCATTATGCGTCTAAATAAACGCTATTCTTGTCAAGAAAAAAAGAGACAGAAGCAGCACTTGTGAGTGGGGTGGCCAACTCTGCATTAATTTCGTTAAATATTTTTAAAGCCGTGAAATTTCATAATTTTGACTTTCTGCTATATTTTGCACTCAAATAATAGATTGTTTTACATTTTTTATCTTATGAATTGATTTTTTTATAAATTCTATGTATTTCATTTCGTAATTGTATTTTTAATCAATTTTAGTTTTACATTTTTTTTAAATTTGCTGATACATATAACTTAAATCTATGAGAAACTGTGAGGATGTCCAAACATGTTGCTAATAAGCGAACAGTGAAAAGAGGCATGTGTTTCAACGTAAAACATGCTATTTATATTTACAAGGGATTGAAAGAAAAACAGGAAAAAAGCATCCTCTTGAAATGTTTAAACAAAATAAATTTAAGGGGATGTTTTACAGTTTTAACTAAATGTTTAAACAACATGTTGATAAGAGTTTTAACAATTACCAAAAAAAAGTCTAAAGACTATACAAAACATTTTTTTGTGTAAAACTGTGCACATTTAATGAGACAATGCCTCATTTGCATATTTGAAATAAATGTGGTAAAAGTTGCCTCTGGCAAGGTTTCATTTTGATAAAAGGAAAGAAAAAAACATCTTCTCGCAAGTTGTACCTACTGTTAATAAGGCCTTGTGATACCTGTTCCAGCTCCTGCTCTGCATATTTCTGTCTGCTCAACTTGTTCTCAGTTCCCTCACGCAGTTCTCGTAGTCTTTGTGCCTCCTGCTTGGCTGCATCAATCTCGTTTCGCATTTCCCGCTCCAGGTTGACCTTCTCCTCCTCCACCGTGTGATGCTCTTCCTGTGCAATCTGCAGCCTAAACAGAAGCACATCATCAATCTCAAACTGAACCACCATGGATTTGTTACTTAACTAACAAGATAATATAGTTTCCCTCAATCACCAGCAGGTGGCGCACTGGAGAAATGAGCAGATATGAAAAGGGAACTGGATCTGCAAGACTCTACCACACCTTTTCCTTCTCATGAAAAGACAGCTGAACAAGATGTGGCCTGTTCAGTGTGGTAATTCTGTGTTGAAACGTCCTTAAAGCTTTACAGGGAAATCTCACCTCTCAGCTACGAGTTTCCGGGACATGGATGGCTAAATTTAGATATTCATGTGGCTTAATGATGCACTTGGTTAACAAGAAGTCTTCAGTTCAATTTAAATGATTGAAATCAGCTTTGTTTGACATATGTGATATTATCATACAGTCTATGTATATCTCCTTTATTAGTCAAAGAAATTAGAAGAAAAGAAAAAGAGGGTGGGGGAACATAAGAGTGGAGAGGGCTGATCAGTGCACTGGATAGCCTTCTCTCCTGCTGACATAGTCCCAGTTCAAACAGGAGGTGAGGTATAAATCACAGTGGCCAAGGCAGAGTGTAACACTCACTCATAACACTCTGGGAGGGAGAGCATAAGATAAATGAAAAGGAAGGAAACTAACAGTAGAGGACAACTACAAAAGTTCACAAGGTAAAAAAAAACTTGACAGACAGACTAAATAGATAGATAGCTAGCTAGCTAGCTAGCTACATAGATAGATAGGTGTATATGCAGATAAACAGACAGACAGACAGACAGACAGACAGATAGATAGATAGATAGGTGTATATGCAGATAGACAGACAGAAAGATAGATAAAACGACAGACAGACAGACAGAATGATAAACAGACAGACAGACAGAAAGATAGATAGATAGATAGATAGGTGTATATGCAGACAGACAGATAGATATATATAGGTGTATATGCAGACAGACAGACAGACAGACAGAAAGATAGATAGATAGGTGTATATGCAGACAGACAGACAGATAGTAGATAGATAGATGATAGATAGATAGATAGATGATAGATAGATAGATAGGTAGACAGACAGACAGATAGGTAGATAGGTGTATATGCAGACAGACAGAAAGATAGATAGATAGGTGTATATGCAGATAGACAGACAGACACAGACAGACCAGACTAGATAGTAGATAGATAGATAGATAGATAGATAGATATAGGTATATATGCAGATAGACAGACAGAAAGATAGATAGATAGATAGATAGATAGGTGTATATGCAGACAGACAGATAGATATATATAGGTGTATATGCAGACAGACAGACAGACAGACAGAAAGATAGATAGATAGGTGTTATATGCGCACAGCAGACAGATAGATAGATAGATAATGATAAAGCGATAGATAGATAGATAGACAGACAGAAAGACAGATAGATAGATAGATAGATAGATGATAGACAGACAGAAAGATAGATAGATAGGTGTATATGTCATATAGACGACAGACACAGACGAAACAGACAGATAGATAGATGATAATAGATATAGTGTAGATGCAGACCGACCAGACAGCAGACAGAAAGATAGATAATAGATAGATAGATAGATATAATCAGACTGAAGATAGATAGTTGATCGAGTAGATATGATTGTGTATGATGGCAGACAGACCGACAGACAGACAGATAGGATGATCGATTATCGATAGAGAGGTGTATAGCAGACAAGACAGACAGACCGATATAGGTTGCAGTAGAATAGGTGTATAAGCACAGACAGACAGACACGCAGATAGATAGATAGAAGATATAGGTTTAACTGCAACGACAGACCGATAGATAGATATATCGATAGATAGATAGATCATATATGTGTATATCAGACAGCAGCAGATAGATAGATAGAATTATAGATAGATAGGTTTATAATGCCGCCAGAAGACAGATAGATAGATAGATAGAATAGATAGGTATATATGCAGACACGACAGACAATAGATAGTAGATCGAAGATAGATGGTGTAATATGCAGACCAGACAGACATACAGAAGGATGATAAACAGATAGATAGATAGATAGATAGATGGGCCGACAGACAGACAGACAGACAGACAGATAGATAGAAAGAAATAGGGTGTATATGCAGACAGACGACAGATGATAGATAGAAGTATATAGATAGAGTAGAGGTTTATATGCCGCCAGACAGACAGGACAAGATAGATAGATAGATAGATAGATAGTTAGACAGACAGATAGATAGATAGATAGGTGTGTATGCAAACAGACAGACAGACAGATAGGTAGATAGGTGTATATGCAGACAGACAGACAGATAGATAGATAAATAGATAGACAGACAGACAGACAGACAGACAGATGGTAGATAGATAGATAGACAGACAGACAGACAGCCAGATAGATAGACAGAACAATAGATAGATGGTGTAGATGCAGACTAGCCAGATAGATTAGATGATAGGTGTGTATGCAACAGAGAAGATAGAGAGACAGACAGAACGACAGACAGACCGATAAATAGTAGACAGACCGACGCGAATAGTAGACAGTTTGCTGTTGCTGCCGTGTGTTTTGTTTGAGCTCCGTCAAGTTAATTCTTTGTCGTCTAAATTTTTTTATCTTAAAATCAATTTTATACACAATCCTTTTTCAGTTTTATAACGTGTGATTATATCCCCTATCGTATTCTACAACATAAACCATCAGAGCGCCTTGTTATCACTAGTTCTATTTTTGACTTCCCGAGTCCGCTATTAGCATATAGCTCGCTAGCATCGGGGGCCGGGGGGGGGGGGGGGAGCGTGGTAGGCGCTCTAATCTCGCTTACATTACTAATACAATATTCACTGTTACTTGCTTTAATGGCGGATGTGTGTCTACCTTTGAGTGCTGGTGAGGACACGTTCGAGCTGCATTCAGTGCTGGAGGCTGTGGAGAAGCAGATCCGCGACCTGGTGGAGAAGCAGACCCAGCTGAGAGAGTGGAGAGCCGCGCTGGAAACATCCCAGGCTGACGCTCACAAGTCCGAGGTAAGTATCCACCACCTCTACTCCATGAGTTTCTCTGCACAGGCCCGGTGCACCCAGGATGCCATCTTCCCAGATGTTCTTCACTCCGGTGCTGGGACACCACGGACCCTGGGTGCAGCTGCATCGGAAGACGCGAGCCAGGTCCCGCGCGACGACCTCTCCCCCTCCGCCGCCGCCGCTCTTCGAGATCTCCACCCAGAACCGCTACACTCCCCTCCGCAAGACGGAATGCAACGCTGTGATCGTCGGAGACTCCATCATCCGGCACATCCGTGCTACGATAGCTGAAGGTAAAGTACACACTCACTGTTTCCCTGGTGCTCGTGTAGGGTGCTCGATGGTGATGGTCTGCACGAGTACCGTGTTTGTACCTGCAGGGGCAGACGAGAGCACGTGGAGTGGTCGTGCTTCAAGCGGGGGTTAACGACACCAAGCTGCGGCAGTCGGAGACACTGAAGAGGGACTTCAGGGGCATGATCGAGACGGTGCGCAGAACATCGCCCGTGATGACGATCATCGTGTCAGGACCGCTTCACACGTATCGACGAGGACACGAAAGTTCAGTAGACTTTTTGCTTTAAACAAATGATTATTGTCATGGTGTAAAGAACAGAAATTGCTCTTTGTTAATAATTGATCTTTTATTGGGAGCGTCCGTAGGGCGGGTTTTGAGGGGGGGCACTGATGGCCTGCACCTCAGCAGAGTCGGAGCGGAACTCATGTTGGACAACATCTCCAGGACGCTGCGCTCCATGTGACTAGTAAGCCAATTCTCAAATAACTGCTATGATGACTTTTGTTCTATCCGCTTAAATTATAGAAGTACTTGCGCTGTACAATCTGTAAGGACTGTGTCTGTTCCCCGAATAGTGATGTTAAAATATAAATTTAATGCAGGATCTAAAAAAATCTGATCGTGATTAAACCATAAAAATTTAAAATAAATGAACATGTAATCACTCTCACCCAAAGCGTTATGTAGGAAATGAAAAGTGATCACAGTGATAATCGTTTTGTTTGTACTCTGGTCTTGACTGAAACCTGCTAAAACCGTAATGATTATATTGGTCTAGAAGAAGGTCTACCTCCACCAAGCTACTGTTTATGGTAAGCATGAGCGCCGTCAAGCGAATGGGGGGGGGGGGTGGGTGGGGGGCAGAGGGGGGGGGGGGGGGTGGGGGGGGGGGGGGGGGCGGGGGGGTGGTCGTGCGCGGTGTGCAACACAATATATAGAGTGATATTCTCAATGTTACTCAGAATACAGGATACAGGTTTAACTCATTCGAAGTACTAATGCTTAATGTTACACTGTCATATATGCAAAATAAATCTATCGTATCTCTGGCTCTGGCTACTGTGTATAGGGGGGGGTGCGAAGGGGGGAGGTGGGGGGGGGGTGAACCACCAGGGCCGTATACAGAGTTCCAAAAGATTTGCAGATTTTCTCTCGAGACCAGCCGTGGCGTATGGTTTTACTGTTGGACTAAAGCGCTATTGTGGCGAGAGTTTTAACATTCACAGTTAATGAATTCACAAATGTGCCTTATGACTTGAATTTACTGACCTGATAACTAGTTTTGGAGTCAGCAAACCTCCACGTCACGGGGCCCACTCATCGGTTATAAGACCTCTTGGATGACAGACCACAACTAGATCCTAGTTTAACTGGCAAATTACAGACCGCATCGCAATCTTCCTTTTATACTAAAATTTAGTGAAAAAGTTGTGGTCTGCTGAATTGGTCTCCTTCCGGTTTCAGTCCCACGGCCTGTAGCACAGAAACGTGTGACCTTGGTTCGTCCACAGGGTTAGGCAAGATGGACGATGGCTCTTGCTCAGACGCAGGTCTGCATCTCATGTGCATAGTTTTACTTGATCTTAGTGCTGCGTTCTACACCATAGATCATGACATACTCATATATTGATTACAAAACTATACAGGTATTTAAGGGAAGGCTTTAAGATGGTTTAGATCATACCTTTTCGATCGCTACCACTTTGTTCATTTAACTGGGGACTCATCTCAATTATCATCATTAAAATATGGAGTGCCACAAGGAGCTGTCCTAGGTCCTCTGCTATTTTCGAGATACATGTTGCCACTTGGTAATGTGGATTATTAAAACAATTATTATATTAGATTCTACGAGTTTCCACTGTTATGGCGATGAATACATCCGACTTGATAACGGGTCACCAAGACCAGATGAGGAACTATCTAAATTAAACTAAGCTAACGTAGAGGTTGGGGCTGAAAAAGTGTTAAAGAAAATTGGTCGTCAAAAAGATTGGATGACCAAAACGGTGAAAACAAAATAATTCTCTATTAAATCGGTGGTAAAGTACGAGAGAGGAGCCAGGGTTAGTACGAGTGAAAGGAGTTACATATTTGGGCCCAAAAGAACTTACACCAATCTCGTTGATTAAGGCAGGGAGAGGTGTGGGCAACTAAGCGATGTAGTCCTCTACGGTCAAAAATCTTGGTGTTATATTAGATAGCAACTTGTCTTTTGAAAATCATATTTCCCATGTTACAAAAACGGCATTCTTCCATCTTAGAAACATTGCCAAGTTACAAAACATGTTACCTGTTTCTGATACAGAAAAGCTAGCTCATGCATTCATGACCTCTAGACTGGACTACTGTAATGCACTGCTAGCTTGTTGTCCTGCATCTTCAATAAACAAGTTACAGGTAGTCCAAAATGCAGCAGCTAGGGTCCTTACCAGGTCAATAAAATATGATCATATTACCCCAATTTTAAAGTCTCTGCACTGGCTACCTATTAAGTTCCGTATCAGTTACAAAATATTATTACTTGCCTATAAGGCCCTTAATGGGTTAGCTCCTGCGTACCTAGTCTTCTACCACGCTACAATCCATCACGCTCCCTAAGGTCGCAAAACTCTGGACTTTTGGTAGTACCTAGGATAGCATAGTCCACTAAAGGAGGTAGAGCTTTTTCGCATTTGGCTCCCAAACTCTGGAATAGCCTTCCTGATAACGTTCGGGGTTTAGACACACTCTCTCTGTTTAAATCTAATTAAAGACACATCTCTTTGGCCAAGCATTCAAATAATGCATCTCATATCTTTTACTGCCGTTTTATAGAGATCAAATGCACATTATTATTCTTTAGTTTGGGTTAAACAAATCAATTTTGCTTGGTTGGAATGGTTTTTTGTAACTAGGATTTACACAAGCTTCAGTCTGGATCCAGAACACCTGAGAAGAGATGATGCCAACCCCTCAGAGGACCTCAGATGATGCCAACCCTGAAACAACTTACAGAACTACCACATTTTGCTATAAGTTTGATTGCATCATATAATAATTGCTGTTAATAGTGTTCATCGTCTGTTTTATTACATCTTAAATAGATTTTTCCGTACATTTCTGCCATACGTACATTAACTGACAGTCACCTGGGGGGGGGGAGGGGAACTGATAAGCTACCACTAAATATTGTAGAAACTTAATTGGCTGTAAAGTTGCTTTGCAATGATTTGTATGGTGAAAAGCGCTGTACAAATAAATTTGACTTGACCATTTAGCGCCCAAACTCTGGAATAACCTACCTAACATTGTTCGGGAGGCAGACACATTCTGTCAGTTTAAATCTAGATTAAAGACCAATCTCTTTAACCTGGTTTACACATAACACACTAATACGCTTCTAATATTCAAATCCGTTAAAGGATTTTTAGGCTGCATTAATTAGGTCAACTGGTACCGGGAACACTTCTCATAACACCCGGTGTACTTGCTACATCGTTAGAAGAACGATATTTCTACGCTAATATTAGTCTGTTTCTCTCTTATTCCGAGGTCACCGTAGCCACCAGATCCAGTCTGTATCCAGATCAGATGGTCACTGCAGTCACCCGGATCCAGTACGTATTCAGACCAGATGGTGGATCAGCACCTAGAAAGGACCTCTACAGCCCTGAAAGACAGCGGAGACCAGGACAACTAGATGAGCCCCAGATACAGATCCCCTGTAAAGACCTTGTCTCAGACGACCACCGGGACAAGACCACAGGAACCAGATGAATCCTCTGCACAATGTGACATTGCTGCAGCCTGAAATTGAACTGCTGTTTTTTTCTGGCCAGAGGAGAACTGGCCCCCTATTGAGCCTGGTTTCTCTCAAGGTTTTTTCTCCATTCTGTCACCGATGGAGTTTTGGTTCCTTGCCGCTGTCGCCTCTGGCTTGCTTAGTTGGGGACACTTCATTTCCAGCTATATCATTGACTTGATTGCAAATTATTGCAAAGATACTATTTAAACTGAACTGAGCTGGATGATGACATCACTGAATCAACAATGAACTGACTTTAACTGAAAAAATGAGTGTTTACTATTGTCATTTTGCATTATTGCACACTATTTCCCTAATAATGCTGATTCAGTTGCTTTGACACAATCTGTATTGTTAAAAGCGCTATATAAATAAAGGTGACTTGACTTGACAGACAGACAGACAGACAGACAGACAGACAGACAGACAGACGATACAGAGATAAGATAGATGCTAGATAGATATATTATAGATCATCATGGCTCGATTGCCATTGGACGTGTACAGATGGACAGATTGATAGATTGATAGATTGATAGATAGGTGTATATGCAGACAGACAGATAGTTAGATAGATAGATAGATAGATAGATAGCTAGATAGATAGATAGATATCGATCGTGGTGCCGATCAAAGTGGAAACAAGGTGTCCTGGTCTCTGTTCCAAATGGCATTTAGTGTGAAGGATATGACAGAAATGCCACGCACTCAGATCCATGTGCTGCTCTATAACACCAGTCATACTTACACTGTGACTTAATCACATTACACTCAACAAACATTCCTCTGCTACCGCTTTTCCTTCAACAAACTAATATAGATCACAAAACTGCATCCTTCTCCTTATAAGGTCATTGCTTTAAATTGATGCACCATAAAGAAAGGATGTTTGAATCATGAGTTTCTCTGAGACCTCTGACCTCTGAAAAAAGACAGAGTCACGTTCTCTGTTCTGCCTCAGCGCAGTGGGCGCCAGCTGAACTGAGAGTGCAGCATGAGAGTGCGATTGTCTGAAACACTCCGAGCTGGATTCGGCACAGTACTGCCCGTCCTTTTGCCATTTAAGGACTTTTGAGGGATGCTTGCATCACCCTGCAAGAGTCTTTTGACCTGAACAGACAAAGATAGTAGGAAATGAAAACACTTCCACCATATAGACAAATTCCTCTTTTTGTTTTTAAAGGGGTCATGAACTGAGAAATCAAAATTCCCTTGATCTTTTGACATATAAAATGTCAAAATGTATAAAAACATCCTGTAAGTTTCAGAACTCAAAACTTTCTCGTTAGTCTAAAAACAGCTTATATTGAAGTCAATCTGCCAAAACGACAGGTTGTGGAATGTGCCACTTTATGATGTAATGGTGTGGCTAAACACCTGCTTCTACATCCCTGCCTGCTTAGCCCCGGCCACCGATTTGCACGTGTAGTGTAAATAACGAGAGAGACAAACAGGTCTACACAGAAATCAAACAATAAAGATGCTCCGAAAATAACAAGACTCAGTACAGTGCCAAGTTGTGGAAAAACACAGTCTTTGCATCGTCATCCTTCTTATCTCAACATTAGGAAAGAGTGGATTCGTTTGCAAACAAGGCACAATTCAACGCAGGATTTTCAGAAATATTTAAACTAAAAGATGATGCTGTGGCGACTATATTGGATCAGACAGTATAATGTCGCACCACACAAGTGTGAGTAACTGTTTTTATTATGTGGTCACTATTGCTATGTCTGTTATTACAGATCGTTTGATATGTACTGAGTATTTATGCGTTTTTAACCTAAATCACAGCAGCTATCTACTACACTGGTAATGTAGGCTGTCAAACATACACAACTGTTAGCCAATCATAGCAGTGGGCATTTACTTCCGAGTCTACACTCTGCCACACCTATTCAAACAGAGCGTTCCGATGAGGGGGGTCAAAACAGGACAGAAAATAGCCTATTACTTCTAAATTATGATGTTTTTTGATGTAAAAATCTTGATAACATTATAAGTGGACCTCAGAGAACAGTACAAAATAATTTAAAAAAGGCAGTTCATGACCCCTTTAAATAAAACAGCGTGGATTTGTTACAAGTCACTTTAGACCTAAAAAGCGTGCACCCCTAGTAGTTTGTCTTGTAAACATTAACATTAGTGTTTCAATAAAGCATGAACTTTTCAAGAATTATTTATTATTATTTATTATTTAATTAAGAATGGTTGCCATGGAAAATGGCCAATATATACCGGTGTTTTTGAAAGAAGTCTATGCTCTTGCTCACCAAGATTGCTTTTATTAGATTTTTTCCATACATTTCTGCCATATGTCATATGTACAGTAGTCACCACTGATAAGCTACCACTAATATTGTAGAAACTTAATTTGCTGTAAGTTGCTTTGTATCGTGAAGAGCGCTATACAAATAAACCTGAATTGAATTGAATATTCATCAGAAATACAGTAAAAGCAGTGATATTGTGAAATATTATTACAATTTAAAATAACTTTTACATTTGAATATATTGTAAAATGTAATTTATTTCTGTGATGCAAAGCTGAATTTTCAGCATCATTACTCCAGTCTTCAGTGTCACATGATCCTTCAGAAATCATTCTCATATGCTGCTTGCATGCTCAAGAAACATTTCTTATTATTATCACAGTTGTGCTGCTTAATATTTTTGTGGATTAATTTTTTTTCAGGATTCTTTGATGAATAAAACGTTTAAAATGACAGCATTTATTAAAAATATCCACATTCCATACATACTGAGACTAGTCCTGACAGAATCACTTAGCAATCTTGCGATGTCATGACCAGCTAAAAAGTAAATCTTGTTTTTTTTTCTTTTGCTTGAGATGTGAAAGATTGTTTACCTAGCTGAGTTCTTCAAACTTCACAAACCACAGGAATTTATTGCTAACTTACAAACAGACCTTCCTCCATCTAGAAATGAAGTCCTGCCTCAATAAGATTTAGAAAACATTTTTTTCAACTGTGCATCATGAAATATAAGCCTCACGATTCCACTTTAAAGCCTTTCCAGCCTGTTAGCTGCTATTTACTGTAAGCCTGTTTCCTGTTCATTTATAATACAATCAGGGACAAACTGAGTGCTTACTTCTGCTGCAGGTCCAGTAGGCTCTGCTCAGCTCTCTGAAGCCCTTCGAGGTCCTTCATCATCTTGCTAACATGGTCCTTAGAATTTCGGTTCTGCATGTAGGCGAACCAGCAGCCCCCCACACCGATAACGATAGACACCACCAGCATCAAGTCCTTCAAGCGACTGTGTTTGCTCACTGCCAAAAAGGGCAAAAAACAACACTTTAGTAACAATAAAGTTGATAGTTCACCTTACAATTCTGTTATCATTTACTCACTATCATGTTGTTACAAACTTTCTATTTTGCTTTTGACTTTATTATTATTATTTTTGTAAAACAGAATAGGAGAGGTTCAGCAGAATGTCGATGTTGCTCTTTTCCATAAAATGAAAGCACCCAAGTCCCTTATGCTCATCAAGGCCTCATTTATTTGATCAAAAATACAATAAAAACTGTAAATATTGTGAAATATTATTACAATTAAAAAAAATAGTTTTCTTATTTATAGGGCTGCACAATTAATCGAATTTATGATTTTTGTCATAATCGTGCAGCCCTACTTATTTAATATATTTTAAAATGTAATTCATTGCTTTGATGGCAAAGCTGAATTTAGGTATTAATTCAAAAACAGTGACAGTAGAGTATGGATGAATGTACAAAGTGCTGTCATATGCACTAGACTAGAGTATCACATACTCTAATGTCATGTGGGAATTATGACTCTTTTTCAACATACATCCCACTGGTCACCCCAGCCGACCCCAACATGGCCGAAGCAAATTAGAGTTTTCTTTCCAATGCTTTTGTCTGCGATCTTCTGTTAACATGCATTTCCAATGTTGTTTTTCCATACCGACTGATGCTTTCATCATGTCAATCAAAAATCTGAACATATATTTTGGTTAAACACAACAAATAAAACCAGAATATTCTTTTTAAAACAGACTTTTTTACAAGGATGTGCAGTGTGGACAGACTCGACTTTCTATGAACAAAATCACAAGCCCAATAGTGTGAAGAAGGCATATGGAAAAGTGCCCAGGATTTTTTGGCTGGAGTAATACATCAAATCAGGGCTGATTGTCTTCCTGTCTCTACAACTCCAGCCAAACATATGTGGCTGTTGTACAAACTTGTGATATAAAGCACATGCACAGACCGCTTTTAGCAAGAATAACAGTAATACAAACAAATAGTAATCTACTTAGAAAAAGTCCCAGAAGTGATGAAAAGCTCCCAGTTTGGATCTAACCATGCAGGACGTATGAATACACATCAGTAGTTCTATATCAAATCTGTCTTAATCTATTTTGCATGCAGAAATGACAACAGTACGGGGATCCAGAGGGGTGTTCCCCACAAAGGTGGTGGCATCAGCTGCGTAATAGGAGATTTTGGATGACTGGATTAGCGAGTGCTATTTCCATCTGCGATTTTGCTGCTCACATCCTGCCCAGGAAAATGGCAGGTGATGGCACATGTAGCAGTGCCAAAAGTATTTGTGAATCCTTCAACCTCGACGCTCACCCATCTTAACCGGCTTGATTTGGGGTCAGGTAAAATCTCTGGTGGGTTTACTGAGGCCGGCACATGATAAACTGGATTTCCTTTTCAATTATGGCACTAGTGTTTGATAAAAGAACTCTTTGAATGTATATAAAGGAGTGTTTTGTTTGCACACATAATCTTTGACCAAGGAATTTGGATGGCAGAGAGTCCTCATTTCTTCATGTGTACAGTATGTGCTGAAGCTGAAATTTGTAAACAGATACTAGGCCGATTTTCCATTAGTGTTACAACACCACGAGACTCTATAGTAAGATCATCTGGAACAGTGAGGAACCTTCTACTGTGGACAGCATAAACAGTGACCGGAGAGTTGAATAGCTGAGATTATTAAAAGGCTCCGGACAGAATCTGGAACCGGGAGGGATCAACCACTCTGTGGTCAGACCAGACAATTCACAGACACACTGGTATATTTAGACAGTTTATAAAGTGATTACATCAAATTCCTTCAATTAGTATGACTTTACAATAACATAAGGCTCCAAAAAATGTAAAAATATTTTTAACCAATCACAAAATTTCATACAATTTCAACAAATTTGTGTTGTGCTTGACTTGGGCCAGTAAACTACCACCTAGCAATCGCTCAGAGTAAGAGTGTTTACTCTTTTAGATGTCATAGCCCACCAAATACAATCATACTCATGTTTGTCATTTGTTTTTTAATTTAATATTGAAATCTGAAAAATGAAAAACGGCACATATTTCATTTTTCAATTGTTCAAACAAAACGAAAAATCAAGAATCCGGCTTCATTTTTCGTTTTTCCATTCAGGGATAGAAAACGAATAAGAAACTTGAATATTCGATCTCTACATGTGGGCGGGAATGAAACACCTCTCTCCGCTGATTGGTCAACCAAACATTACAATATAATAATAGTCCTAAAAAACAAAAAAAAACAATAATAGTCCTCCGCTTCTATTGATTCTTAACATGTTTATTTCTACTACATTTAATCTCTTTCTCTTCATCAAACAGCCAGATTAATGAATGGCTTGACACAACCGTACCGGGGGGGGGGGGGGGCGGGCAGCCTTTGGGTCCTTTGCTCACCGCCTGATCTATTCTAGCTAACATCAAAATCTGTGTGGCAAAGCTGCGCAACACACTGCAGCGCGGGGAGAATGTATTGTAGTGACGCACAGACTATCAATTTATGTGAACATACAGTCATAACTTTTTTTTTAGACAATACGCTGCGTTTTAGACAAAGGAAGAACTTAAATAATATGACAGATATGAAAAGAAATGACTGTGTAATTTACCTTCACGGCACATCTATTTTTTTTCTATTTTGAGTTTTATTCAACTTTATACAAATTTAGGAAATCATCTTTTGATATCCCACTGGCATGGGACTATTTGTTCCTCACAGTGCTTGTTTCAGTGATTGAATTTAGTGAAATGTGAATTTGATGTCATGATTTGAAGGTGAACTCGTTTGAGTTATAAGAACATATCCAAACCCTGAAATAACACTTCGAACAATAAGCCAGTGTCATCAGTGTCAGAAATTAACCTTCCCATAAGGGGCCATTGATTTTCAGTTTTTTATTTATTTATTATTATTATTTTTTTTTACCTTTTACCTTTGTTATGTAATCTTTAATGTTAAATTCTTACATCAAATAAATTAGAATAATATGACAATAGGCTGTTACCAATTAAATCAGTATTCAGTGATATAGAACCTGCGTCTGAAGATTCTTTCAGATGTATTTACAGTTTAATGCTGATCAGACGGCTGTACGTGCATTTACACAGCAATTACAAATGTATAATGAAATGAGATTAATGTTGTATACAACATTTTTATTACAGAAATATTAATCAAATGAAATGATACTTGAATTATGAAAGTAATATCGCCACTAGGTGGCGGTAAGTCATTGTGTTAATAAAGGAGACTTTTATTCAATCAATTCGTTCAAAATGCTTCATTCATTCATTTAGGAATAAAATCAACCAACTGTCTATAATAATTAGTAATTGCATTGTTGTCTATAATGGGTTTTTCAAAGACTCTGATTCATTCAGGAATGATACACCACTCTATGCGCCTGCTGCGAGTCAGTCACACAGCGGTTCTGTGACTTTGGTTTAGTTGGCAGAGAAAATAACAATTTTGTATGCCGTCAGTTAGCTGGCCAATACTCAATATTAATCAAATAATCTCTACCTATGTTCACACAAATTAATAGTGGTCTGCGCTTGTCTACAATACATTCTCCCCACGCTGCAGTGCATCGCGCAGCTTTGCCACACAGATTTTAATAGGTGGTTAGCTATAATAATTCAGGCGGTGTGCCAAAGATGTAGGCTAGTAGGTAGTTGTGAGTGCAGGTGCGAAGTAAATAAATATTTATGAGATAAACTAATATTTCATGGGTAGGTTGCAGAATTTATGCCTACACAAAAGAAAGCTCTGTCTAGGCTCTGTCTCGATACGGTTTGTGTCAAGCCATTCGTTGATCTGGCTGTTTGATGAAGAGAAAGAGATACAAGAAATAAACACATTTAGAATCTATAGAAGCTGAGGACTCTTATTGTGTTTTTTAGGACTATTAAATGTTTGGTTGACCAATCAGCGGAGAGGGGCGTTTCATTCCCACTCACATGTAGAGATCGAATATTCAAGTTGCTAATTCGTTTTCTATCCCTGAACGTAAAAAACGTAAAAAAGCCAAATTCTTGATTTTTCGTTTTGTTTGAACAAATGAAAAAAAAAATTTTCAAAATTTTTCAGATTTCAATATTAAATTTAAAAACGAAATACCCTGATACCACTACTGCCAAATTGATTAATTTAAATGGACAGTTTGAACTGATTAACAGAAATGAATCAAAATGACCAACTCTTGCCAGTGAATCAGAATTTATTCATTCAAATGGACATTTTCAAATGAATCAGTATTACCTCATCACACAGTATACTGTTTACTACATAACCACAAATATATGCTACTCACTTGGAGGTCCAAAAAGCACTGTGTCCAGAGCCTTCAGATGTAGTTTCTGTGCATGACTGCGGTCTGGTATCTTCAGCACGGACAGAAGCAGGGTGGCATTTTTCACTGCAAGTCTGTGAATGGACCCAGACACAAGTGAATCATTGACCTTGATCACTGAATTTATTTCAGTCCAAAAGCTGAAAAACTAACAATAAGGATGCTAACTGTAAGCTTCCTTACCTGGGAAGAGCTTTTCCACTGATGTCATTCTTCCTGAAGGAATCAACATACTGAGGTAACTCCACACAACTGATGAGCCACTCTTCAGCTTTCTCTACTGTCCAGTTATACACTATAGACAAAAAAAACGTAAGTGACGCTGAATATTACCATGGAAGATATACTGAACAAATGATGGAAGCTTGATGCTTTCAGTTCCACAAACATAAAGCTTTCATTTCTACATGCATCTAAAGATGATGTGGGTTTATAATGTGGGCTATTGGGAATGATTTAATGGCTCTTAAACTTGTTAATTGCTTTCACTGATATAATTAGCCTGATGAGATGTGTGCAAACCTTCGGAGGCCTTCCAGGACTTCCACATTTCCTCCACTGTGATCAACAGATCTGCTCTATGGAAGCTGTTGTGTTTTCCTTTTGGGTCATGGTACTTCAAGTCTTCCCTTAGAAACTGTTTGAGGAAACAAAAACTGGATGTTAGCATTCTCTGGTGTGGTGGTTCTCATCTGATGAGTTGCAACCTAAAAATGAGTCACAGGTTTGTTCTGATAGGGTCACATGCAGCTGGTAAAAAAATGGTGAATACATATAAACATGTTTATTAAGGATTGCAAAAATAAATAGGCATAACAATTTTCAAACCCAAGGAGAAAAATCCAGCACCATGAAAATCAAAAACTTAGATCTTTCCAAGAAAACAGTCACATGCTAGCCTAGACTGAATTATTTGTGCTTCTTGAAGGAATTTATTTTTTATAGCACTGTGTATTTGCATACTTCAACATTTGGCAAGAGACATAAAGCCACAGCATGCAAAACACTTGATTAACTTGTAATATTTGTCTTGGGTTGTTGTGATCCAGTAGATCTACTGTAGAGCCTCAGACTGCATACAGTATGTAAATGCTGACAGTTTCACTGGGTCCAGTCGCGTCACAATCCCTCAGATCAGCTCTGACCGGCCTTGGGCAGGCTGCTGTTGGTCAGCAGTAATACTGTTTACTCAGAGTGCTCAGATGTGGCATTCTCATGAAAAAGTAATTGCTTTGGGTGATTCAAAGAGAATACAGAGTGCTTTTTATAGCCTATGTTCATAAACCATAATCATGGTGAATCACGTTTGATTGCACTGCAAAAGTGTAATTCCCATTCAAACTGATGGGGACAAGCAGATTCAGAAATGAATTATCAAAGATACAAAGAGTTTGTATCTTTGATAATTAGGTTGCATGATTATTGTAAAAAAATATTAGAGGAAAACATATTGTACAAATATGAAATGTAGCAACAGGAATCCCTCATCTAAATTGAGTCCAAACGAGTCACATTTTCCAAAGATCATTTGCTTTGAACACAAATCCACCCACCTATCACAAACTACTTTGTCTATAACTACTATGAGTCAAGTAAAAAAAACAAAAAAAACAAAAATACATAATCACTGGCAGTTACAAATGCTTTATGATTTAAAGGGTAATTTTATAATACAAAGACATATTTCACATTTATATATCTGCACCTCACTGAAGAATGTAATTTATCATGAGAAAAATCACAGTTGAAAGATATGACCAATGAAAAAACCCAATAACAACACATAAATTGCATTCCTCATCTCTGCAAAAGCTTTGCAACACACTCACTTGTACCAGTACAGCTGTACACTGTAAGCCAGTACAGTATATGTTGTACTTCGCTGTGCTGCACTGTTGTACTGTCAAGTCAAGGTCATTTGTATTTGTAAAGCACTTATGACAATACATATTACAGAGACCTGTGTCTCTAGTAAGCAAGCCAAAAGCCACTGTGTCCTTTCAAGCAAGAACTTGTTTGTACATTGGGCACCATGCACTGTGCTGCAACGTCAACCTCTCAACACAGCAGACCACAAAACCACCCACAAACGCTGCAGCCCTCACCCCATCCGTCTCTGTCACATCCACGCTGCCGTCTGCATCATCATCCATGTCTTTGTGAATGTTGCGGATGGCCTCGAAACTTAACAGAGCGTTTTCATCATGACAAAGAAGCTCATCGATACCACACAGTTCTGAAGAGAGAAAAAATATATATATAAGAGATATGAGAAAGCAAGTCCACTTGAACTACACAATTGTTATGTTACAAAACCTAGTAAGCTAACAGAAGGACCATTTTAAGCAAGCATTCAACGTGACAAATGTACCACAAGGTAGCCATATTAACTGATATATATATATTATATATACCCTATATATATATATATATATAAGATATATAATTTTGGCCAAACTCTATGGCAGCATTGCATGTATTCAGATAACCCAATCTCAGAATTCATTAAGCCAAGCTTAGTGGAAGAAAAAAAAACCATCCAAGATGGCAGACAAGGTAACAGAAATGCACTTATTAGAACAAATACACTTATATTTTATTTAAAATTACATAAAGCAGTTCAGTGTAATTATTGTATATTTTAATCCACATATGTTCATGTTTACGTTCCACCATCTTTTTCTGCCTTGGTATTTTTCCCATAGGGATTTTGAAAAAGTCTAAATATATAGTTTTTAATTTTGGAACCTGGTCATTGCAATCTATTGAAGTATTACACTGTTAGCTTAACAAGATGTTAACAACAAATGCTACTGAAATTAATTGCAGACAGTTCACTGTGTTTTGCAACACAGCTAATATGCACAATCCCACTGCAATGCATTCAGGGAAAACATGCTTGTTAAGCACATTCAATTACTAAAAAAAAATCTGGAGTGTCTTAGTGTATCTATTATAACTGCACAAAAAAAGCCAAGTTAAAAGCCTTCTTCAAAAGCACAAAAGCCCTATTCAGACACAAATAACCTTGAAATGAAAATGACTTTTCATTTAGTGCTCTCAGTGAAATTCATGCATCATCCATGGGAGGTTTAAATCAAATTCAGATTCATTAAAAACAGTCTCTTCATTTTCATTTCACTAGCAAAAAATGCCAACCATACTCTTCTAAACCCTGATAGTGCACGTACATCAAGGAGACATCTATTTGACATCTGCATTTACAAGATGTATTTTTTAGAGCGTTTGCTCATCTGCAATATGTCTATAGGACATTTCCTATCAGATGTCAAATAGATGTTTAGAATATGTCTTTAAGATGTTTATGATTTAGAATGTATGTAAAACTGACATCTTATAGATGTCTATCAGAAGTTTGTACACAGCAGATGCTTTCCAGACGAAGAGATCTTTAATAGACAACTTGCAGACGTACGTGTGCTATCTGGTTAGAGTTTGGAAATTAAGCAAGGATGATGAACTTATCACTAGTATGTACAGCTAAAAACTGAACCAACAGCGGTGCCTTTGTAAGGTTCCAATGTTTGAGCCCATTGTAACAGGAGAGTTCAGTTTGAGGGTGATGCTCATACGGTTGGTAACAAATCCACGTAAGAGCCATAGAGTGACATTTAAACTATTTATAGATGGAGACACAGCACAGCTGCTGAGGTATTGTAGATATTGCTGTAATATGGCGGTAGGCAGGAGTGGATGTCCAGGAGTTAACCTTTGCCTCAAAGAATTAAAAGACTTAATTATGGAGCAGGTACTAACATAAGAAATCAACGGTTTCAAGCTTTTTTTTTAAAACTGGGATCAGCTGACATTTTATAACTAAGTGTGTATGTAATTAAAAACGCTTATGTTACTTGTCAAGTCAAGTCACCTTTACAATGTCAAACAGGAAAATAAATGGTCAATCACGCAAGAGGACAATAACAAAGCGTCATTTTTTCCAGTTAAAGTCAGTTCATTGATGATTCATGTCATCAAATCAGTGAATTGTCCATGAGCGGACTGTGTTCTTTCAGGCTGATCCGTTTTGATAAAATAAACTTTTAAGGTCATAAGATCTGCACAGCTATTTTTGTCCCCATTTCACAGAAGGTAAAAGATAGTGTCTGTGCAAAACCACTAAACAAACATGCCACGACCACAACTCAAACTTAAAAAAAAAACACTTGTCATCACACAAACACATTATTAGCACTCACTGAGTTTCTGCATATTAAGAAACATAATGACTCTGAGAGAACTGTTTGCAAATGTTGACACCACATCCAGTTTAGCTTGCTAACTAAACTGAGCTAACCAGACACGGCTCAAGAAGTCACATTAGCAACTCAACCGGGTACAAGTAAAGTTAATGGCATAGATTTACCAATTTAAGAAGCAAGACAGACAGATTTTGCCATTGATTTTAACTGAGAAAGAGGCATTTGACATGCATTAGAAAAAAACAGCAAAGAGTCTCAGGAATTTCCTCACATATTTTTCTTGAATTCCCTGTATGCATTCCCTCCACCCGATTCACTTAAGATATCATTTGACATACAGCCGGATTCAGATAGTTTACTCCCCATAAAGTTCTGTTATCATTTCTGTCATCACCAAACTCTTATATGGAACACAAAAGGTGCATTTGCAATGTATTTCCTGTAGCTTCATCTGGGCCAACTTTAAGACACAAACCTGGCTACTTGCAGATTTAGCAAAACTTTATTTTTAAACCATGTTGTCATGAAATGTCCAAACTCGAGCAAATCCAGAAACGATTTTTTGCCTCAGAGGCAAACACTATAACAGCCTACTAACTTCTAAACAAACACAAGTACTCATTCAGTGACATTAAACATCAGTGTACAATGTGCGTTGGACTACAGAAAGCCAGTAAGGTCAAAATTCTGGAGTTTTTACTAGAGGTTAGTTGGATCTTTTCAGTTTTAGCTCCAGTAATACATAGAGCCACAAGAATAACAAAGACTGAATACATTAAGTTTTAAATAAATTCAATTTTTTGCCCTAATTTTTTGTTTTAATGAGATTTACTAATTTATATTGAAAGTCGTGTGGATTTGGAATGACATGAGGCAAGTAAATTATGACAGAAATTCATTTGTAAGTGAACTGTCCCTTAAACAGCCAGGACACACTGAAGCAAGCTGCTGCTGTGATAAAATCCCACAGAGGCAATGAATGTCTCGTTTAAAACAATCAATTTCCGCCATTTCTTTTCCTGTATCTCTGGCTGGAGCATTATTGGTAGGAGAATGAGGAAAACAGAGAGGCCTAAGATAAGGAGAGGGGAGGAAAAAATGGAGGGATGTTTCGTCTGCTTCACTGGATGGCGGGGACCTTTAAAAAGATCTGAGAGGACCGTCAGAGTTCTGCATCTACATCTGCCTTGAGGATTTACAAAGCTGTTGTAAAAGTCCCTTTAATATTGCTGCATGAAGTCACACACAGGCCAAGATCAGATGGGTAATTTACATAATGTACGCTAGAGGTTTGAATGCTTGGAGATAGCAGTAAAACAAATACTACTAACTGTACAATGGTAATGCTGAAAATATTGTGATTAACATTGTTTTTCTATTTAAAAGAATAATCTGGGTTCAATAAATGTTAAGATCAATCGACAATGTTGATTACCATTGCTTTAAAAACTCAAAAATTCAGTTTACAATGGTAGTGAATAATCTCATTTCATAAATGTTAAAATGCTCAGTTTCATTAGAATAGCCACAAGATGTAGACAATAGGTGTGAAAAAATGGCTTATTAACCTTTTCTGTGTAAAATGACATTATATGCCAAGTCAACCGTCATGATAACACAACACTAAACCCTAAAATGACAGAAACAAAATTATACAAACAGCTTTACAGCTCCAATAATACTGATATTTTAACAGAAACCTTTAATGTAAGTGCTTTTATAAAATTATTCTTCTAATTTCTTCACATTTCTGCTTTTAAATCCTTCAAAACTCCCCAATTTCAGAAAAGAAGAGTCGAGACTAAATTATTTTTGTGGTAATCTACATTATTGTCACAATCTCCACTCACCAGCCCATTCACTATCTTCAGTCACCAGCCCAGTTCACTGGGAACTACATTTCCCAGCATCCCTTCTGGTCAACACCTGCACTCAGTCCGCCATCACTACACCTTCCATAGATGAACCCATCAAGCCCTGTATAAGAGCAGTTACTCATCACTTCTTCCTGGTTTGGTCTGTCCACGTATGAGGACTTACCTGGCTACTTCCTCTGATACTTACCTGTCTTCAGTTCCAGTCTTCACTAAGCCTTCATCCGCCAGCACCTGCAACAAACAAAGAACTGTTTATGCTCAAGCTAAGTGCTATCTATCTTCATTGAATTATAAACTCACCTGTTTACCATGCTGCTTCTCTGAAATACCTGTGAATAAAGACTTTGTTGTTGATGTTACCATTGAATCTCCTCCTTCTGTACTTGTGACAGAACATGATTTCAGTGGCAGTCACCACAGAGGATATTTCTGCATTCCATTTACCAAAATGGCCACAGTATAGAAGGATATGTGGAGGAATTCCTGCAGTTTTGTCATTTAACATTGTGGGATGACAGAGTCCTAATGGATTTCTTTTGGAGTGAACTAGATAAGACTCTCTCTACATGGATACCGGTCGTAGATTTAATTAGATATTGTACTGTGGCTATGTGGCTCCCCATATGCGGTCCTTGTGGAATCAGGAACCAAGAAACAAAAACCAAGGAAGTAGCCCCAATGAATCTGATTTCTAAATTGAGAGATCTTCCTATCATGTCTGTTTGAAGGGCCAGGAAACCCAGTTCAGTCATTCCAGTTTTGTCCACTTCTAGTAAGAATAACCTTACCTATTCCATGGCTTTTCATATGTCTACTCCAGGTCACCAGAGCCTGAAAATCCCCCGAGCTCAGGCAAAGATGCCAGTTAACCTCAGCCCATAGGCTGAGGCTGAGGAAGAAGAGATGGTCCTCAGTGGTTCTAACCCCTGACCCTGAGTCCACTCCAGTGTTGGCTCCAGTCCCTGAGTCCGCTCCAGTGTCCGCTCCAGTTAAGGAGCACAGTACAGAGATGGCTCCATTCCCGGAGTTCAGTAACGTGTCCACTCCAGTCTAAGTGATCTGTATCGAGCCCGTTCCGGCCCCAGAGGTTAGTGTCAAGGCCATTACTCTCTCTAAATCTACATGGGAGCCCATTTTAATCCCTAAATTGGCATCAGAGCCCGCTCGTACCTTTGTAATAACTCACCATTTAAGTCCAGTCCTTGAGTCCGTACGATAATTCCTTCCAGACTATAAAGCTACTCCAGAGCACAGGGCTCCGGCCCCTGACCAGATTCCAGTGATGGCTCCAGCCCCTGACCAGATTCCAGTGATGGCTCCTGCCCCTCACCAGAGTTCAGTGATGGCTCCAGCCCCTGACCAGAGTATAGTGATGGCCCCAGCCCTTATCCCTAGTTCTGTGCCTGCTCTCGTCCCCAAGCTCAGCCCAGTGCCCGCTCTTGTCCCTGAGCACAGCCCAGTGCCAGCTCTCATCCCAAAGATCAGCCTAGTAAACTTTCAACTGCCAGAAACCTCAATTAACAGGGGAACCAAGTCAGAATCTCCAGCAATCATGAGTCTCCTGAGGTCATAGCCCATAGGCCAGTACCCAGTTAGATTGTTTCCAGCCTGGAGGATTCAGAATCCCTTCTGTCACTGATTGTTCTCCCGGTTACGACAGTTGCCATACTGTGTGTTTGGGCCACACACTGCCCTACCACTCATAGCGAAGTAGAGGTGTTAGCTCCCAAATTGCCTGTTTGTCCTTATACGACCCTGGAGGTAATTCCTGAGTTTCCGGTCTATCAGTCGGTGACCCAAGAAGGCAACCTCGGGTTACTCGGTTACGGAGAAGTGGCCATGGCTGCCGATGGAATTTCCAGTTTGCCTTTCTTTTGTGTTCCAGCCACAGCGGCCAACGGAATCTCCTGTTCTCCTATCTCCTGTCTGTCGAGACCAGCCCTCCAGACACCCATCTCTCAGCCGGCCCTCCAGATGCCTGTCTCTTAGCCAGCCCTCCAGACATCCATCTCTCAGCCAGCCCTCTAGACTCAGCCGGCCCTCCAGATGCTCATCACTCAGCCGATCCTTCTCACGGTCCCGAGTCAGCCGGCCCTCCTGATGGTCCTGAGTCATCCGGCCATACAGATTGTCACCAGTCCATTCACTATCTTCTATCATAGTCACCAGTCCATTCACTATCCTCAGTCACCAGCCCAGTCCACTGGGAACTACATTTCCCAGCATCCTTTCTGGTCAACACCTGCACTCAGTCAGCCATCACCACACCTGCCATAGATGATCTCATCAAGCCCTGTATAAGAGCAGTTACTCTCCACTTCTTCCTTGTCTGGTCTGGTCTGGTCTGTCCACGTATGAGGACTTACCTGGCTACTTCCTTGGATACTTACCTGTTTCCAGTCAGTCTTCAGTTCTAGTCTTCACTAAGCCTTCACCGCACACCTGCAACAAACAAAGAACAGTTTATGCTCAAGCGAAGTGCTATCTATCTTCATTGAATTATATACTCACCTGTTTACTATGCTGCTTCTCTGAAATACCTGCAAATAACGATTTTGTTGTTGACATTTCCTTTGAGTCTTCTCCTTCTGTACTTGTGACAATGTGCCCAAACGCTCAGAATGAGCTTGTATTGAACCCGGAATATCAAATGTAACATGCCATTTTGCATTCCAATAAAACAATCTCCATAGTGGTCCAACTTTTCAGCTCTCAACCCTAAAGGGAGATAACACTGAAAATCTAATTGTTCCCACCATTTCCTATAAAAGGATAAATGTTCTGGGGAATGCATTCCACCAGCAGCTGAGATGCTAAGTCTTTTTCTAAAACAGTTGGATGAAGTCAACACAGCCCTGGACCTAATACATGCAATTTAGAGCCTTTTCCAGATACATGCAAAGAGATCCATCTCAAAGACGGAAGAGATGCCCATTTTGAATTAACACCAGTGAGGCAGAGGGCCTGGGAAAATGGATGATGACCTCTGAAACCACTTTAAAGGCAGCTTGATTACAATATTTATCCAAGTGACTTACTATAAACTAATAACTAGAACAACAGAAATAGTAACAGAAAACGTCAGTAACTCTCCAGTCCATTGGTCTCCCCTCTGAAGTGTCAGAAATCAGGAACAGACAGAACCCTTCAGGAAAATTTGAGTGATTCCCAAAGTCAAGACCATGAAAAACCCACTTAACTCAACTAACTGACCTTTGAAAACTGACCCCAAAGGTCACTGCACACAAGACTGGCAGCTAAAATGACAGTTTTCAGAAAGCCAAAGGATTTATTCATCTTTTCTGAGCAATGAGGGTAGAAAGGAATTGGAAGTTTGGAAGAGTAAAATAGCAAGATAAAATAAATGCTAATGCCACTGTTTAATATATAAGAGTGTTTCTTTTTCCAATCTTTTCACCAGGTCTACATTTTATTTTTTCAAGAGATTTGAAAGTACTACAACCTGCCTGCTTGTGAAGGTGCATGACAGGACGAGGATCAGTTTTCTAAGTGGAAATTGAACATTAGTGTCAAAGCACAAGAGGACACTTTGATGGACAACAAAACTTGGGTGACATATGCCAGCAGTCTTGCCTCATGGGATGCATTTATGTTGCTCCGTGCATTGGCTAAACTAAACCTCCTGTATCTGATAGTCAGTGTTCGAACTATACCGTGGACTTTGGGGGAGCACACTTGTTTTTGTTTTTATAACGGGGGGATTGGGGTTCATGCGCGTGCCTCAAAAGAGGGCTTACAATGACTTAAGATACATAACAGCTACAAGTGTATGCACTACTTGCTTTATGCAAGCGCTATATAGGATAAATCACTATACATGATTTACCCTATTATACTTTATTGACACAAATTGATAGTGAAACAACAAACAGCCACCCACAAATAGTCTGAAAGCATCAGGCTGTCTTTGAGTTTACATAAAAAACGGTTAAAGTTACTCGTCGTCAGGCTACAGAAGAATACCATAATTCAATTAGGCCTAAGACATTGAGAGTCACGCAGACCTAAAACAACCCAGCCACAACACAATTGCGAATAACATGCCTTACCTTAACACAGAATGGAACACAGAGTCCAACGTTTATATTTTTTATAACATGTACTAAACATGAGTGGAATTTGCACCGCAGCGCCCCCACACCTTGATGCTCATTACAAGAATAGCATGTATAGTTATCTTTATTGAAGTGAATTAGGTTTAAATCGCCGTCATGCATGAATGAATGATATTTTTGCAAATTTTACACATAATAATCTACGATGATCACATTACACAAAACTGAAATTGCACGTCAAAATAACACATTGTCAATATTTTTTGAGACCCCCCAAAATTTCACAAATCACGTTTTCAGGGGAGCCCATGTCTTAATAAGGGGAGGCGAGCTCCCCCTAGCTCCCCCATAGTTCGCACCCTGCGATAGTTCATTCTCCTTAAAGTACACATGAAATCAAAATTGACTATATTTGTTTTGTTAGCGCACACTGCTATTTTTGTTGTGAACAATTAATCCGTGCAAGTCAATCCACAAAAAAAAAAAAAATAGTTTGCCTTCGTAATCTTTCATCCAAATCTGAAAATGCACCTCCCTTCTGAAATGACGGACTTTGTCTGATGACGTCAGTTTGGCAGCTTGGGCTTGAGCATAACCTCCTTAAAAACGCCCCTCCAAATCTACCTCCATTTCTGAATGAAACGCCTACTTTACTACATCCAATCAGTTCACTCTCCTGATTTAGACGAGGCAACTTTTTCAATGGAGAAAACTGTTATGGATAGAGGACTTGTATTTTATGTGAAATCAAATTAAAAACAATACATTAGTTTATTATAAAACACACATTTGATGCTGTTAAAAAGAACATTATTTTGTGTATTTGGTGTAATGAAATGTGTTTATGCGGTTTAAAGTTAAAAAAACATTATTTTTCATATACTGTACATTGTTGTTTCTCCTCTATACCCCGCCTTTTTGAAACGCGTCGATTTTTACAAAGCTCATCGGTCTGAAAAACGAGGTGTGCTCTGACTGGCCAGCTATCCATTGCGTGGGATTGGCCGATTACCTCAAGTGTGTGACGGAAATGTTACGCCCCTCACCATACTGTTGATGCCGTGTCCCGGCCGGAGCGACGAGACAAAAACATTAAAACCCATTACAAACGAGGCATTTGTTGCATCCAGTGGGGACATAATTACTGATTATAATGACTTATACTGTCTTTTTACGCATTGCGTTGCATTGCAATCGCGGTCCAAGTAAACATAAACCAATTTCTGCATTTGTGATCAGAGAAATTACAAACAACAAGTGCTACTTTACACTGCTCAAAACTCGTGTTTGAATCTTCAGTGGCAAATCCTTTAAATTAAAACTTACTTATGTGAGTCAGAACTGCTGGCATTTTTAGTCTAACGTTACTCTCCCAGGATCAGTAAACTCCTCCATAAAATGTGCTGCACACATCTGAATATTTGGGTTAAACTGTTCTGGAACAGTGTTGTAAATACAACTTAACCACTGATTTGTAGTCGTGTCCTCTTTTGGAAGACCAAACAAAGTAGTTTCGCTTTCACAACAAAAAACACAGCGGCCTAGCGTGAGCGGAAGCCCCGGCTTAGCGTGAGCTGAGGTCGGGCTAGAGTGAGCAGAGGCGGCGGGGTTGAGAACAGCGCAGCCGACGGATTCAACGAAGGTGTGGCAACCACATGTGACGACCCCGAGCTGGACTCTGCTTCGTCCACGGTGAAGGCCGATCCGGCGATCCACAGCACTAAATTGATGTTTGCCTCAGCGACCAGCACGGATCAGCTCTAGGCATGACGAAGCGGATATCGTCCTCTTTTGGAAGACCAAACAAAGTAGTTTCGCTTTCACAACGAAGCACACAGCGTCTTCACGACATGGCTGCAGCGTCAACAATACTACAGTGAGAATAAAAGTTACGCCTTCTTTCTTTGTGTGAACATTTGGGCGGCGTTATGCAAATCTTCCCACATAGTGAGGTAGATATGTGGGGGCGTGTTAGAACGAGCCGTTTTAGGTAGGCGTGGCGGACTCGTACCTTTTATAAGGAATATCTCTTTGGATTTGAGACTTAGTCTTTGCAACATTACAGATCTTCTTTATGCACAAAGAGCTTGTAACACTCCAAAGAGAACGGAAAAATTGAAATCGCATCATATGACCCCTTATTGATGGACTGGACTCCATGTGGATAACTTGTGGATTATTGATGCTTTTATCAGCTGTTTAAGATCCTTATTCTGATGGCGCCATATACTGCAGATGACTCATTGGTGAGCAAGTGATGTAATGCTAAATTTCCCCAAATCTGTTCTGATGAATTAACAAACTCATCTACATCTTGGATGGCCTGAGGGTGAGTACATTTTTCATCAAATTTTAATTGTGGGTGAACTGTTCCTGAATTCCGTGTCCTGACATAATTTTGTCAGGTGTGAATTCTTTTCATTCTTGGTCAGCACATATAAGTGTAGCATATGGATTGTGAAAGATTGGTTTGACATCATCACCCATGAGGCTCTGACTAGACAAGGGAAGCGCTTTATCTTATCTAGCAGTGCATATAAGAACAGTGTATATCATATACCATTTCTAAGAGTGGGACATTTCTCTCTACAACAAACACTGTTCTACAGGGATTATGTAACACACAAATTTCACACTATACAGACACATAAAACATGGGAATTAACACTGAGTGATTCAACTGAATGATGATTTCCTACCAGATAGTCCATTGGCAGACTGCAGGTGGTCTGTCAGACTGGGCTGATCTGCTGCACTCCTCCATAAGAAGCCAAGCCATGCAATGTACATACAATGTCTGGCAAATCTCAAAAGATCCATGCTAAACTTCAAATAGAAAGAAAACATTTAAAAGAAAAGTACTAATCTGGCAATGAGAAATAACGAAACATTCACTCACATATATACTATTATGACATAAACACATTGTTGAGTATTACAGCTAATCTTTTTAACATTCATTAATGTCACACCTGGTATTTATTTGTACTTGCTAGTAAGTAATCCAAAAGCAAATGGTTTCAGTTTCAGTAGTGTGTATGCCAGTACTTCTTCAAATAGTGATTTGTCACTAATAATTACTATTTTGCTACTAATCACTATCCCAGCAGTGACAATTTACTTTTCTACTGAATAGAATCTACTAGTTCTACTAGTAGAAGTAGACCCTACAGTTATAGTATCTATTTATGGGTGTCCCAGGTATTACTGGTAAAATTTCTTATTATCACTAGTTACAGTTGTTTTAGTTAGAATCAGTTTAATTAAAAATCCAACTAATAAACCTAAGTTAGGACTACTAGGCTACTATCTATTCCATGAATGCCTGTAAAACTAAAATACATACTAGTGCCTTTTTGAATGGTTACAAATAACTAAGGAATACATACTAATACCAAACTGGTAAACTGGAACAACCAGCAATATTTTTTTATAGATGAGCCTACACTATTGGAATATATAATGTCTAGTGAAAAGTCACTAGCTAAAATGAAAAAGATCCTAGTTACTGCTGGATTATGTATTAATAATAGGCTAAGAATAAAAATAAGTGCAAGTATCATAAACCTTAGAAACGTATTTGTTTAATGTGTTAACGCATGATGCCATATCCATATGGGTTATAGTTGAAATGTATACGTACATGAAAAAAGCCTCCAGATGTAGCTGCACGCTTCAGTCCAGTGACGCGTGGCATTTCACAATCGTTTTGATATATTTACATATTTGGCCAACTTACTCAGATGCCGGATAATCAAATTCATCTTACTATAAAAATAGCGGCAAATATGCCTCTTTTGATGGTATGATCAAGTTCCGCCTTTGTGTATATTGCCACTTGGCTCATACGAAAGGACATGAGCAAAAGTAGCACGAGCTCTGTTTTAGTTGTCGTCATGATGCAAATGCACATGTAGCCTCAGACTCATAATGTTATTGATTTGAAAATATCAGATTACCTGTTAAAATCCGAAGGTTGCAAATTGCTGGAGTCGCTCTTGACAAATCAGACGTAACACTTTCATTTGATCTGACTGAGGTCCATTAGGCAACCGATAGCTGTAGGATGTTATTCTAATCAGCGGGATGTTGTTTTAACTCCGCTGCAAAAATGTTGTCATTTTAATGGTCCAACAATTTGAAACAATACTTCAAAGATGTTCGACATGCATTCCCCACATCCCCCATAGTCTGCGCAATAACCCGCCCATGTCAAGAACATAAAACATTGTCAAAAATATGTGTCCATCACTGGTGTTCATACGCGTTTCGAACAAAACGTCCAAAATGAAAAAGAGTTGTTTTCCAAATGTATGACACAAAAGTATGTCCCGGATTTATCAATTGAATTTCGAGGCTCATTAGGCCTACATGGTTTTAAAGTCCTCTTTTCTGAGTTATCCAAAACCCCTCGGTGTTGGAGGGTGTCTAATGGTAAAGCAAATCGTTTCTTGGGATATAAATTCGCAGGGTTTGAGGTTTGTTCTCTAAAAGCAGACACAGCCATCTAGTGGCATGATACTCAACCATGCAGCTAAAAGTGAAGAAACCCCTCCCAGTTTTCGTCTGTTTATCAGTACATAGTTTGATGTGTCAAAAATATGTTGATGCATCAATTTAACACAGTACTGAGATATCTCTATCATCTTCTATCTATCTATCTATCTATCTATCTATCTATCTATCTATCTATCTATCTATCTGTCCTGTTATAAGCATTTCACATTGCTTTCCGTAAATGGTCAAAGGATAGTTTCAATCAAATCAAAATTGCCAGTAGACTACTCATGCCTATCTTTCAACTTTTTTTCATACAGCAAAAACAACGTTTACATAGGCTACAACCCAAAGCCAATGTGTTTTTGTTGATTTATTCCTTTTATTTATTAAAACGTATCACAGCCACATTCCCCATTCACTTTCATAGTATGAGAGAGCAACCTGAACATTATTGGAAACTTCTATTTTTGTTCTCCACAAAAGAAGAAAGCTGTAACGATATGGGCCAATAAATGAACACAGATTTTATTCATTTAAGGATTTATATTAGTGGATTTGGTGGAAAATATGATAAGCATGTTATTTATTTTTGCAAGGGTGAGCAAAACCCACGGCTCTGTGAATGATTCATGTCGATATTCTCACGGCTCCTCTTTAGTTCAGGTAGTTTCAACATGAGTTTGCGGTTGTGATGATACGGGATTCCCCTGTGATGCATTTGTTCTACATTGCGAACTAACAACACGACGCGACAAAACCAGAACGAAGCAGACAGTGCACGCGAGCGAACTTGGTTAAAGTGGGAGCGCGCGCTTGCAGTGTAGACAGACTGTTACGCCCTCTTAAACATTGGCATACACATTTACTTCGGTAAACTTCCTCAAACATGCAGTTAAGCCATTAACTTCCTCTCTGAGGGGTGAACTCACTCACTCACATCCTACAGACTTCAACTAACTTCCACAGCAGTGGGATTACGGTCCTCAGGAGCATCTGATATGTTTGGTAAGATAGCCTGTGTTGTTTAATGATTGGATGTAGTCCTGTGATAGTTTACAGTTTGTTAGATAACATTTATCGGTGTTTATTCATTTCTGACTTGGTTTGTTGAAGAGAAGTTGCGCAGAGGCAGATTTATCATTTGGAACGTGTGAGATTTTTCTAAATTTGCTGTAATGTTCTCGCTTTCGACCGCGGGTTGATGAATAAGCAGCGGTTTGAGTTTTTAAACCAGAGAGCAGGAAAAGGGACCACTCCCATAGAATAACACACATCCACTGTAAAGCACCGTAGGCTAATTAAGAGTAGCCTATTGACAGGTACCGTTGTGTATGAATACATGTCAAATTGCTGTCTTTAACTCATTTCATAATGGTGCCAAACTTATAGCTAGTTGCAACCTCCAGTGCCGTGCCCACGGCACTTTTGACCACTTTGAATTTAAGTAGGCTACTGACGAGAAACTCTGAAAACACATAAAGCAGAGTACAAAGGACGAATTACTGTGACAAATGATATGTATGGAAACAAAAATGAATTTTAATGTACATTAGGCATATGATCACAAAACGTAACCTCTTGGTGTTAAGACCTTTCTGTGAAATTTTGGTTGTGCATGTTGAAACATAGGCTAGTACAGTTCTTTGAGAAAATGAATGGGAAATTATGCAAATTTGGAGAAAAAGAAAAAAAGGGCAGTTGGGTTTTCCAGAGGGAATGAGGAACTGAGAAACATCCTCATTTTTAAAATCTAACAGAGCCATGCAGAAGTTGGGATACTTATCTATTTCCGAACCAAATAGCAACTTCCATTTGAGAAGTGATATTTGCTTTAGCATATTTTACTCACCTATCACGTTCATTCTAGTTAGCCAAGATAATAGCACATCTGTGAGAGGATCTTCTAGACTCAGAGCCGTTATTGTTCACTTCCTAATGTGAAAATACCATTACAAAACAGCTGAATATCTTGAATGACACAAGGGCTTACTGAGGCACACTTTTCTGCGGTGAGTCACTGGAAAGATGGTGACTTCTTGTGTCATAAATTGTAGCGACAGTTCCCATGATCAGTTTTTTTCCTCATTTTCACCTGCTTGAGTGGAGGAAATACAGAGGAATTAGTGTGCAATTACAATCCATCTGACAATAACGCTTTAGTTTCAGTTTCATGGCAAAAGAAATTCTAGATTCAGGATAGTGTGTAAGGAATGAATAAATGTAACTGACCACTTCTAGTTTTGATTTCTTTCTGCATACTTTGCAATCTAGTGTAAGTTCTCCTTTTGCTGCTAAAAACTAGAAGCCATTAGAACTGTCTGTTCCTCTGTTGGCTTATACATGATTTGCATCATTTGGCTCAGTGATAAAAATCAAAAATGATATTTAAACAAGGGCCATAACCACTCTAGACAATATGCGGATTATTCATCAACCATCACGGGTTTTCCGATGGTTGAATCTTAAAATATTATATTTAGTCGCCCAATCCTGAATATCTACAACTAATTAAAAACTACTCCAAGTATGAGTTGAACACAGTAAAACTACAATGCCGCAGTAAAAAATGTCAATGCAATTCTAATCTATAGCACTTGTTTTTATCTATTTTATATAACACTGAGCAGTTCTGCTGCTAAACATCAGTATTGTGATATGACAAAGCTGTGCTGGAAGTGACAGGACAGACTCCACCCAGACTGAGCTGTCAGTGCTGTTTCTTTGAGCTCTTGGTTCACTAACCACATTGGCTAACGCCTTGCAGAGGAGGGCAGGGCTCGGAGTATTTCTCTCTCTGAGCGTCTCTGGAGATTGGGCAGAGTCCGTCTCACTCCTTTCTCCTGGGGTCAAACATCTGCCAGACTCTTGGAATAAGTGAAAAAGAAAGAGCGAACTGAGCTTTTCTGGTCATAACTCCGCAGTTCTCAGTTTCTTGTTGATGTGCGAGAATACAAATCGTTCTCACATTTGCTACAAGCAAGATAGCTTGAATATCATGATCAAACTATTGAGGAAACAAAAATTTTAATTATTAACAGACAATAACACAAAAAGAATCCCAAATAGCTGTTGAAAGATTTTAGAAAGTGCTTTGCTGACAGTACTTTATACTGGCCTCTGATGTAACGGCGAAAGCTGGTCAGTAAATCTACTTTCCAGCTCCATTTCCACAAAAACAGCAATTAGCCATGCTGACTTTGCACAGACTTTCACAAATGTTGAATAATTACAGATAAGTGTATTGAATCTGTCCCCTACTGACATGAAATGTCTTCAGCATTAACTGAAACATAATCAGACCTGTTTTGACATTTTCCAGCGTACATGTTTTAGAAAATCTCAATCTGCGTGTCATATTTCCTTCAGAGAGCTATTTGAGTCATTTGTATGACCCAAATTGGTCATATTTCCTTTGAATATGTCCCAAATGGAAAGTGAAAAGAAAGGAGGACAAAAGCTCCTGTTTTTTGCATTTCTGAGGAGGTGAATAATCCCCTAATTTACAAGTGGGAATTTATTTGTGTGATGATATATACACAGCTTATCAATAAAACTGCAAAGGGAAGTAGAAGGAACTGGGGGAGACTGACTGTGTATATTCAAAACATTGTTTTATAACAGCCCAAATGTTAACCTTGCTAATCTTTTTCTTTTGTCCCTCTCTTTGCATGTGGTGAAATCTTTCTTTCCAATGATCCATTCATACTGTACATCCTCAACTTTTAAAATATGTATGTGGACTGTGTGCACTGATATTACATTAAGTTAAATTATGGCTGAAGCCCAATATGTTGGTAATTACAATGTATAGTATAGTATTTTGCCTATATAAATTACAAATAACACACTTAAAGCTAAAATCATTGTTTTAAATGCGATTTTAAGTGAATTTAAGGCCTGATCACACCAAGACTAATGTGTGGTGTAAAAATTTTGTGTGATTTTAATGTGAATAAACAAACAGATATATGTTAAAAAATACATACATACATAAATGACAAAAGCACTCAAGAAAATTACTAAAACTTTAAAATTAAAATGGAAAATGCAAAAATGTCAAAATATTAAAAATTATAATAGTATATCAATTATACTACATTAACACTGTACATAAGCTGCTCTCGTTTCTCTGTATCTGGTGTTATCTGACACCATATCGAATACAAAAGTCTGAATGGCTATTTAAAAACATGCAAATACTGTTTTACTTCCTTTTTTCGGACCAAATTTTTGTGTAATATTAAGTTAGAGTTTTGCTAAAGATGATATTAAACAATGTTATTTAATTATTTGTGTTTTTGAAGATTAATTCTTAAATTAACCATCCAATATCGGCCAGTACCGATAAATGTAAAAAAATAAATAAAATAAAAAACCTCTAATATCAGCTTGATAAATAAGCATCAATATGTTATTGATATATTGTGCATTTATCTATTCTTTTATTCATCTAAACACTGTTGCCATGTTGTCCTCTAACACAGAGCAATGTCTCTTTCTCTGCAGACTGCTGAAGTCGAGTCACTTTTCTATCATGCAGAGCATCAAGTGTGTGGTGGTGGGGGACGGAGCAGTGGGAAAAACCTGCCTGCTCATCTCGTACACGACCGGTGCGTTCCCCAAAGAGTATATTCCCACCGTGTTCGACAACTACAGTTCCCAAGTCACTGTGGACGGCCGCACCATCAGCCTCAATCTGTGGGACACAGCAGGCCAGGAGGAGTACGACCGCCTTCGCACGCTGTCCTACCCTCAGACCAATGTCTTCATCATCTGCTTCTCCATCTCCAGCCCCCCGTCCTATGAGAACGTCAAGCACAAGTGGCACCCAGAGGTGACGCACCACTGTCCCAGCGTGCCCATCCTGCTGGTGGGGACCAAGAGTGATCTTCGCAACGATGCGGATGTGCTGAAGAAGCTGAAGGAGCAGAACCAGGCACCCATCACACACCAGCAGGGCCAGGCTCTGGCTCGCCAGATCCACGCCGTCAAGTACCTGGAGTGTTCGGCACTCAGCCAGGACGGCATCAAGGACGTGTTTGCAGACGCAGTGCGTGCCTTCCTCAGTCCTCAACCTGTGGCTCAAAAGAAGCCCTGTATACTCCTCTGAAAATAGAGAGAGGATAGAGGCATTTTAATTGAATTACACACAGGAATGCATAGAAATGGTGGGAATGTTATGGAATGTTTGAAAAAAAAATAGGTTTTCAGTAAGCAATGACCAAGAAACACAGCCTTAATCTGTGAAATTAGAGAAATACAAGATTAAGTAAAATATTAGGATTTTACACTGTACTGAGATCCCTACTGATGAGTTTTAAGGGGAGAGAGTGTGTTTTGGGATTTCATAAGACCACTAAACATTTTGATACCATCCTCTGGTATCTTAAGAACACATAAAACAGAGGAAGTAATCCCTTAAACACATTTCAGAGAAAAGGGGTTCTAGTTCCTTTTTAGTGTTTAGAAACTTATTAATAATATTGGTTAATGAAGTTTTTTCTTTTTGTATTTACTTTAAAAAAAAAAAAAAAACTATCTGAGAATTTATTAGTACTAATATCATAATGCCCAAGGCATTTGTTCTGTGATTGGGGTGTCCTTGAGGACAGGCCTTTTTGTGTAATTAGTGACTATCTATAAATATTGTAGTTCACACAGAATGTGTTCTTACGTTCAAGACACAGCTGAATGTAAAGGAAACAAAGCAGGGTTTTGAGATGCTAAAAGTTTAAAACATTTTTAAATGCACTGCTTGTGTGAAAATTTGTAACAACAGAAACAATATAGTGCAACCGTGCCTTCCCATTTTTATTAGAAGCCTTACTTCTGAAAGTTTTTTTTTTTTTTTGCATTGATGTTTTCCCTCATAGGATCAAAACAAGTCTTAATTTTTAAGAGGTGAATGTGAGGTGAGGTGAATCGCAACAGTACAAATTTTGATTTGAAGCAAAAAAGTATTTGAAAATCTGACAAAAAGACAAAGGTACAAGACTGTGTAGCTAAGGACTTTAATGAGGGTAAGAACTACAATCCCATGAAGCATTGTAAATGAAAATTGAATTCAAAATTTTCATATTTAATTAAAATTTAAATATGCTGATTGTGTATATACGTAGAAACAACATTTTATGTTTATTGCAAAATATGCATATATGTACAAATATTTAAATAGTTTGAGAGTCATGTCATTTGCAGTGCTTTATGGGAGTGGGCAGTCACTGAGAGTGTGATTTGCATGTTGTAATTCTCTCATTGGTGGATTTTGCTGCAGAATCATGGGTAACGTAGTTTTTCACCAGGAATTCTACCTTTGAACATGATTATTTGAAAAATAAGTTAAAATAATATGGGCTGATGGTTTTAACTGAAGCATACCCCATTGATTAACAACCTCATAGCTCACAGCAGGTTTGTCTTTAAAGGTTTAGAAGTTATAATTCAAAATCAATTCCCTTATGCAGAAAATGAATGGGATTTTTACTTCCGGAACCCCACTGCCACACTCTGTTCAAAAGCAGCGTGTGAACCGGCCCCTTAGACATACCTGATCTTATAGGTGTGATGAGGGTATTGTTGCCTGGCAGCTTGTCGGCTTTACTTCCGTGTGGTGGGGAAACTGTCTGGCAGTCCCTTCAGGAAACAGAGGTCCCAGCATGCACTGCGCCACATTCAACTCTTCATTCTTTTCTTCCTCAGCACTCCAGGGTGGGGCTTCAGAACCTTTTTTTAGAAAACAAGGCACTTTCTTCACTTGATGACTGATTTGGCTACAGCTTGTGTCACAGTCCTAAATGAGCCATTAACGTAAAGGAAGGAAGCTTTCAATTGGCCAAAGATTCAGGTCAGCTTGTAGATTTCAAGGCTCAGGGATTCATCAACAAGCTGAAAATGAGAATCATTTTACCTTCATTTGTTTGGTTCAGATGAATGTATGACTTTACAGCAGTGCCTTCCTATATACAGGCTATTATATGTAAGCAGAGAGATTGTTGTATGTCAAATTTCAAAGCCATTAACTATAATTTTCTGTAATGTTTAGCCTATTAACATTAAATCAAATGTTAGCTGAAAGTCAAGAGGATCATATTGTGGCTCATTAAGGACAGAATACATTCACAGCAAATAGAGTAACACTTCATTGTGCATGAATCATGAATTTTAAGTCACGTGTTGATGAGTCTGTATGTGTGCTTTTGGCCATAAATGAATGAGAAATCCCAAAGTCATGTGAAAGTAATACTTTTCAAGCATTGACTAATTCAGCTGAGAGTTGTGTGGATGCTACAGACCCTCACAGATAAACCATCCTGTCCCATTAAAGAAATACAAATGTATCAGCATCTCTGACCGTGACTCTGTCTGGCTGACATGACATTTTCTATTCCTCCTGAAAACAGAGGACACTTCTATGGATTTCCAGATTCCACAATCTCCATATCTTGCCTCAGCTTCTTGAATCATTCATTTTATTTATTTTATTATTCATTTGACCATTCGTCTTGTATGTATTTTTGCCTCACTAAACATATCATACACCCTTTAAACCTTCAAAGGTCTATTTTGCCTGTCATTTCCCCAAGACAATTTTATATAAAATATTTATCAATTTGTAATTTATACAAATGAATAAAAAAAAATTTGTTTTGCATTTTGATTCAAATTTCTATCCTAATAAACATCCTACTACAGTTCTGAAATGTAGTCATTTCTAGCAACGTTATACTGTTTTATCACATCATTTGTAAGAACGTTTTTGACATGTGCAGACTTGTCTTCCTACACTACTATTCAAAAGTTTAGTCAAGATTTTTTATGCTTTTTAAGATTTTTAAGGCTGCATTAGTTGTTTAGAAATACGGTAAAATAGTACTATGTGCAATACTACTATAATTTAAATACCATTTTCTGTATTCATATATTTTAAAAAGTCATTCATTTCTGGCAAAGTTGAATTTTCGCAGCCGATCACTCACATTCCGAATCATTCTAATATGATTTGGTGCTCAAGAAACATTCCTTCTTTTTAGCAATGTTGAAAACAGTTGCGCTGCTTAATATATTTGTGGAAACTGTTTTTTTCAGGATTCTTTTGATAACATAAATCTTTTCTAACATTTTAATCGTCTTTAACGTCACTTTTGGTCAATTTAATGCATTTTTGCTTAATAAAAGTACTAATTTCTTACAAAAAACAACTTTTGACCCAAAACTTTTGAATGTTAATATAAGTCTTTACATATCAAATAACTAGTCCATAAAACTACTAGATACAATTTCATTAAATTCTTTTATTTAAAAACATCCAGTCATATTGATTTACAGATTAAAAGAGGAAGCAGGTATAGTGTATTTAAATACAGTGTGCCAGATTATTTCCCTAGCTTGACTTTGATAGCGACACAACACTGAACATATAGAGGCAAAATAGAGTGAACTGGGTATCTGTTCCTTCTCTCTCTCTCTCAACACACACACACACACACACACTCTCTCTCTCGTCTCTCTCTCTCTCACACCAATGCTGAATCTTGGCAGTCAGGTAGTGTTAACAGCAGAGCTTGTCAGACGTCAAAGTGCATGGACCTATCTTCAACTTACTGAAACGTCACTCTTTCTTTATATCTACACTATGCCAACCGAACCAAAGAAATAAAAGCCTTTTGCACAAACCACAGAAAAGTATGTGCTACCAAAAATGACAATTCTGACTAGATTTACTCAAGTCTCATGTTGTTACAAACCTGAATGACTCCTTTCTCCTGCGGAACACAAAATATATTTCGAAGAACCATTTTTGTCCATACAATATGAATAAAAGTTCAAAAACCGACATCATACAGGTTTGGAATGAGATGAGAGTGAGTAAATGATTTTGTGCTAACTATCCCTTTAACTATCTTTCTGCTAGATACTGTTTAAACTAACTTTTTGGAAAGGTCAAAGCTGGTCAGTGACTTTGGATTATCAGGAATGCTGGAGAAGGGATTTCCTTTAGTGCTCTTCAGCATGCAAGCTTCCTTTATCGGTGAGTAAATAAACAACACTCCCAATTTGGAATCAGAATGACGTTCATTTTTTTTAACTCTTACTAGTCGTCCTCTCTATTTTTACCCTCATACTGGACATATCAGATATGGAACTAAGTTTTACGTGCTTATTCTCTCATCTAGCATCTACGTCAATTTAAGTGTAATATTCAGCATTTCTGTTGTCACTCATTATCGGTTCTTTTCCCTGCATGAGCAGAAATTGCCCCACTCTCTGCTGCCTGACCGCTCTTATTTGACTATGAAATTAGCTCCTGGTACCTCTGTTTGTTTTCCAAGTGCTAACAGTGACTCTTTTGTCCGTTTAGCTTCATTCATTTGTTTGCCCGTTCCTGTGTAAAGTTATGACTTGAGCCTCACTAACAGCTACTCTGCTATATAATGACCATCTTCTCCTGACATATATGAAATCATTTTAAAATAAAAGAAAGACAAAAAAAATCTGGTTCTTTGTGAAAACATTACACTGCATTTCCTTCTACACAAAATGAACCAACAACTCCAATCTGCAACCTCTATGCATCAAAATTACTTTAAAATAAAAAATGGAAATGAATTTGAACATGAAATTAAAATGTCTAAATTTTTTAAAATAAAAAAACTACAATGCTACAATGTAATCATCAAAAAATGTCATAATGCATTGAATGAAAAAATAAGGTAACACTATTTTACAGTTTACATGTACTTACTATAGTAATAACAGTAAATTATGCATAATTACAAGCAACTTACCCTAAACCAAACCTAATTCTATTCCTATAGTAAGTATTATGTTATTAATAGATTTTCAGTACTTAATTGTATTATTACACATAAAAAAGGACACCTTAAAATAAACCTAAAAAATAAATATTCCAATATAGATAAATAAAAACTCTCTAACATCAGCCATTAATGGATAGGGTACCGATATATCTAGTAAAAATGCATGTGCTAATCTCAGAAATGATGCACTTACTTTTCATCCAAATATTTATTTGACACCGATTTAAAAACAGTATTTTGGTACATCATAAAAAGCATTATTAAATGCTGTCATGTTCACAACATCTAGCTGAACTCGGCCACTGGTGATCTATGAGAAGGGTCACATGTCATATTGCACTGTGCCAGTTTTCACATTCAACCAATGGCAATGAATTGTGTACTAAGGGCTCATGTCGTTCATGATCAATAACTGCACTACATTTGACCACAAAAAAACATGTACAAATTCACAACGCTCTCTAGCACCCTAAAGGCAAACAAGAAATGCTGTGCAAAAGGCAGTTTAAAATTCACATGGTTTACATTAGCATTTACAAAGGAAGAGAGAAATGTCTGGTGTGGCTGAACTGAATGTCTTTCAGTAGTATCAGCAGTCAGTGTGTATAAGCTCAATGCGGCACTTGTGAAACAGCAGCTGCAAACCAACTGACACGTCATCACTCAGAGTTCAATTACTTTTACATTTGCAAATATTTACAAATAATAAGCACATTTTGCAAACTTCGAGTGAAACCAATGTATGACCCTGACAAGCCCACTAGAAAGAGACAGACATGGCACTTCACACTTTGATTTAGCTAAGTAAAAGAAATTCATTTGAAATAATGACTAGGACATAATCAGCCGTTCCACTTACGCTTGAATAAACAAAGTAATTGTTCAAAATGTAGCACACCACTGACAATGATCTTTCAAATAGAGAGTTAAAACACCATATGTCAACATGTAAACAGTCTCTTTCTACACACACACACACGCGTTGCTCGATCAGTGCTGACCCTAAATCAGCATGAGTGCCGCCCTCAGAGCCCTAGTGTCTCAAGTTTCAAGGAGATGATGCAAGTATTCACTTCCTGTGTCAGAAGCGCTTTCCCTCTGGAGGTGTTGCAACCATCACCTCCTTACCTCCAAAGTCCCAGTAGGCAGTCATGTGGAAGGCCATGTTGGACAGCACCACCAAAACCCCAACCCCCCCCAGAATAACTCACACAAAGCAACCACGTTGTAACTGCCATAGAGAGACACAGAACTTACTTAAGTTTGGTAAATCAATGTCTTTAAATTGCAAACATAAATACTCAATTAAAGGTATAAGGGCTCATCAAAGAAAGATTTTCCGTAATGATTTATTCTAAATGTTGTGTCAGCTTCGTTTTTACTGTAACACTAATGTGTCATTTTTATGGTGACTTCATTCTCATGGATACATTTCCTTTTCCTCTTATTGTGATGACCTCACGCATTCCTGTGCAGTCCTTACCTGATAAGGAGGGGAAGAAGTGCCTTTTCTACGTCAAGTGTTCAGACAAAAGCTTTGAAGTCAGTGCCTCCGATAAAAAGAAAAAACAAGAGTGGATTCAAGGTGAGATTTGAATCATCCCGATGATTCATTCTATTGTGTCTTTCACAGAAAAAAATAGAGATTTCCAGTCAAATGTTTGGTCACTCTGAATTTACATTTATTCATTTTAATTGAATTTTATTTTATGAATTCAAACATTTTTATTTAAATGTTCATGTTTAAACTGCTTAAAATTATCAAACATTATGCCAGCTCATGAATTTCTTTATAAAAATTCCAGCACACATTCAGTGTTTTAGCAAGGCGACAAACACATTTTAAATAATTTGCAAACTTCCATTTGTCATTTCATAATTTTGATGACATCAATTTTTTTAAACATTATTAATGAGTTTTAGGACAATATTACAAAGAAGAAAACACCAGAACAAAAGACAAGAGCTATATAATAATACAATAGATAAATTAAATTAAATAATAAAGTTTTCAAAAAGTTGTAAATAAAAGTGTGGCATAGGAAAACAATGAAAATGCACAATCAGTATGATACAATAGAATTTAACACAAAAAAAAATGCTAGAACTTAAGCCCTATTCGCATGGGATTAGTGTTACCTGGTGACCTTTAGTCATTTGTAATAATTGTGGAGGTTGTCTGTGATCTTAATCCCGTGCGAATCGGCCATGTCTGAAATTTGTCCTGCAAATAACCTACCATATACGTAAGAAACATTCATATCTGGAAGTTAAGTCTGTAAATTCGAGTGAAATCACAAGGCTTCACTTATCCCGTGCGAATGCGCCACATGAAACTCAGATGTGTTGTGTTGGAGTTGGATTGATGATGTCAATTCTATATTAATTTTGACTGTGGTTAAACGTTTTTGAAAATATTAAGGAACATTTGTCAATTTATGACCGGCGATACAAATTTTAAGTCTCTTATGCATAATATAATTAATTAAATTAACCATTTTCTATTTGAATTAAAAAATTTTACCCAGTGTTTAGCACTGTATATATACTGCATGTATTGCATTATGTTCATATTAAATTATATAACTTCTATCCTTTATGCCCACTCAGGTATTCAGACTTGTATCACACTCCTGAAGGTGGGACGTCCAGCTCCACACCACGAGGCACGGCAGAAACGACGAGAGTTACGACAGAAACAACAGGCTGAGCAGGAAGAACTGGAGCTGAGGATGAAAGAGCTGCAGACGGCCAATGAAAACAAACAGAGAGAGTTGGAGGCCATGAGGAAGGTCTGTAATGTTCTACAACAACAGCTGCTGAGCTTCATCGCCCTATGTTCCTAGCAACTCCCAACATCAACTAGGGCTGCATGATTAATCGAATGTGATTGTCATGCGTATCTTGTCAGGAAATCCGTTTCTGTGATTAGTAGTAAATCTTCATCACGTGCTTTCAGATTGAGCGGCATTTACTACACAGAGCCATTGTTCACTGACAAGCTACGCAATATCGTGTTCATAATCGCAGATTAATCGCATTCAATTATGAACGCGATATTGTGAAACTGCGATTATCGTTGCGCTCTACACAACATGTCCTCTCCCCGTACCTTTACTGGAAATTGGATGGTTTGTCACATTGTTCCTTCTTCGTTGTAATATACAGAATATGGCTGTTATTTGGTGATGAAAAAACAATCCATTCAAGATGTCTCCATGTCAGGAAATGCAGATTGTTGGACTTTTTGGACTTGAAAGACTAGTATTTAGTCATGCATGTGGAAATGGCAACACAGCATTTTACGATTAAAAAAAAAAGATAAAGTGCTGTTGGTATTGGAACAAAACTACAAACATACCCCCTGCTCTGCAGTTTAATGAGTGAAACAGGAACTATGTCTGTTGCCACACTGACCATTCAAGAAACAGTGTTTCCCCAGGAACCCATGGTGGCTCTTTGTAATCTCTCTCTGCTATTCATGAATTCTGATTTCACTGAAACTCTCATCTTTGATTTCAAGTACCACCTTCCCTATTCAAGCCCTC